>CM028910.1:2485000-2695128 GCA_016801845.1 Polydactylus sextarius
GCAGTTCAAGCTGTGGATGACTACTTTCACTTCGAGAACATTCTGCCTTCGTAGGTCGTTGTTTGGACTGAAAAATGTAGCTAATGACTGGCGCAACACTGCCTCAAGGCTGCTGTCTTCCATCTCTGAGGCTGTTACTCAATCACCGAGGTTACTCTGGTCCATTCCTATACATACTTGAACACAATGTCTTAAAAGGCTGATTAGAATACGTTTTTAGAAATCAAATCAAAACTACTGCCCAAGCAGAGTAAACTCAGAAATATTCCTGCCCCGTGCACTGACATTGAGACATAACTTCTTCTATAATCTTATAATAACCCATCTTATAATATCTTCTATTTTCAGTACATTTAAAATGTGAGCTCTGTTTGTGTTATGTTCTTGAATGAAGCAGGAATCAGAGCGACAAAAGCCAGTCAATAACAAAATCTACAGTAAGCTCAACAGCAGAGAAAAACTGGCTTAAACACCAGTTAACACCACACTGCATGCGTCCGTGAGGTCCATGCCAAGTCGAAAGGCAAATCAAAATTTAAAAAAATGCATGTTTTGAAGTGAAGCCTAAATGATGGCGGCAGTACAGCACTGTAAAGAAATGCAATGAAGAAAACAAAGGCTGGGAGCAGAGGACACAGGGCCGGCAGCAGAAGCATGGGCTTCACTCAACACAACAGCTGCGGGAGGTTGAACAGGGGACAGGAGACATGTGGTGGTACCTTTAAACTGAGAAGGTGGGAAGAGTTGCTGAACCAGCTCCGACATTGTACCTGGGCCAACATTAGAGACACCCAGACAACACATTAGGGATGTACCAACATCATTCATTCACTTCCAATCCAATTAAACAGCAATGAACTGTAAGCAAGTGTGGTGGTTGGCAGAAAGTGTGGCCTCATAGAAGAGGATCAGAGATGAATGCTCACAGCACCTGAGTATTCCTACTCTCTTTGCTCTCTTATGCTCTTTTCTACCAGTTCCACCAGTTGCTCATATGGTTGTGATTTGGATCAGTTACAGTTTGTTTTGTACTGCAGCATTTCTTTTATTATGTAGATCTCCAGCGTTAACTCTGCTTTACGTTAATGTTTATGATGGTACAAAGACAAAAGAGCAAAGGGAGAAATATTTAAAGTGAAGACCTGGACTCTCAAGTAGGTTCAGAAATCAGCCTGAGGCTAAAGCTATCATCACATACAGACACATTCCTTATTAAAACCTCTGTGCACTTACTAACTTATACATCACATCTGTAATGTTGGCAGTAACACAGACTACAAAAATACTGTAGCAACAATATCTCTGTCCCTGATAGAAACCAGCAGAACAAATCACTCCAACAAAGCTCAGGAAGGAATCATAATGGTTGCCTAAACACTGCTGGACCTTTCGTGCTCAGCTACATGAAGATATTTGAAACACATTTTTGGATATTTGAAACTATTTGAAACATATTTTTGGAGAGCCCCTAGAGCCTAACCATTTTACAGCCACCGTAGGACAAAGGACACAACAAGGACTAGAGCCTATCCCAGCTACGGGTGAAGGCAGGGTACACCCTGAACAGTCACCATATATAGACAAACAACCATTCACAGTCAGATCCACACCTATGGGCAGTTTAGTATGCTCAATTCACCTATCCCCATTGCATGAATGCTATTGGCGGTGGGGGGAAACCGGAGCTCCCAGAGGAACGGAAACCAACGCAGACACAGGGAGAACATGCAAACTCCACACAGAAACTCCTGCGCCCGACCCAGGAGTCGAACCCAGGACCTTCTTGCTGTGAGGCGACAGCGCTAACCTATGCCGCCATGCTACCTATTTACATTTACAGAGTAAATATCTACACGTATCTACATGTACCACAACAGGGATAATAATGTTGAGCAACAACTGATATTAAAGACATTGGATAGAGAATGGGCAACACTTTAGAAACTTAATAGCTAACTTCCTTTAACACTCCTACTAACGAAATATTGTCTGTCTTGAGCTTGTAGATCGTGTAATCAGTACATGAGTATTCACATTGACCATCTCAAGTGTCAAAGACATTTTCCTTGGCCGGTACTTTTCTCCACTGTTCTGTTTTATCTCAGCTGCCTCAAGGTTGAACATATTGTGTATTATGTGCTGCTTTTCTGATCATCAGTTGTGGAAAATTGTTATCTGAGTTAACACAAACATTTCTGTCAGCTCCAACCACTGTCCTGTGACCTCATAATAAAAACATAAAAGACATAAAAGACCTAACAAAATCATGTCAGTTTAATAGGAAACATTTTATATGCAGCATTGGAAAAAAATAAAGCATTTAAAATCCATGCAACAATTCCCACTGGTGCCCTAAAGAAGAGGAAGCGGTGTTCCTACACCCTCAGATGCATTATTAGGACAGTGGTGTACTACAGGAAAGAGTACTGTGAATCGCCTTCACAAGGGTGAGAAAAAGGCAAGTAACACAGGAAGACACCCTGACTGACAAGGGATTCATCCCACAGCAAGTTGAGAGAGCAAGATAGCAGCATATGTTCTCAGTGGGTGCTGGACTCACTGGTTGTCCAGTGTCTCCAGTCCAGTTTGAGATACTCAGATACTCAGAGATCTCAGGGTGGAACCTCAGAACTGCATCTTTGCTATTTACAGATGGTGTAGTTAGTGATGCAGTGCTTCGCATTGCAAACTATTTCATATTCATTTATTTATGTGTGAAATGCCTTAAATGAGTGTTGGCACCACAAAGTCCGAGGTCATGGTTCTCTGCTGGAAAACAGCAGAGAAACCCTTTGTGTTGGGGCATAGTTTTCCCCAAGTAAAGTATGATGGGATATTATTCAGTGTTCAGTGACATGAAGCATGTGATGGACAGCTAGATTGATGCGATGTCAGTAGCAATGCGGCTCCAGATTAATGTTCACACTCTTACCAATGATCATGAGCTCTGAGTAGTCAAAGACAGAATGAATATGTAGATTCAAGCTGCCAAATGAGTTTCCCCCAGTGGCTGGATTCAGCCTCAGAGATAATGTGGGAAGCTCAGACATCCTAAGGGAGCTTTGAATAGAGCTGTTACTTCTTCATGTCCAAAGCAGTGGGGGTTGAGGCATCTGATTAGGCTGCCTCATGGGTGCCTTCCATTCGAGGTTTTCTGGGCAAAGACCCCGAGGCTGACCCAAGATTCTCTACACAGATGACATGTCCCATCTGGCCTGGGAACGACTCAAGATCCCACAGGATGAGCTGGAAAATATTGCTGGGGAGAAGGGTGTGTAGATTGTCCTGCTTAGCCTGCTGTCATGGCAACAGCAAAAAATAAAATAAAATAATCAAATCCTCCTCTTAAGTAGCACTGACCTGCTACCACTACACCAAATCTTTTTTCATAATGTAGCATCGCCCATAAACAGATGGTCATCATATATGTGAAGACTTTATCAACAAGTTACAAGTGTTTTTTTTTTTTTATGTCATAATTTAAGTTGAAAAACAATATTCTCATCCATTGAAATCTACCCCAAGTAAGTGAGTCTGTTGGGATTCAGTGGGTGTATTTAACTGCAGCTAAGAGTCATTAGGAAACATTTCATTAATTAGCTGACAGGAAACACTGGTGAGAGTCTGGGCTTCTCTCGATTTGTCACCACGATGCTTCAACTGTCTGACTGGGGCAGAGATCAGCTAGCATCAGTATCATTTGAGCACCTTGTTCTGCAGCTGCTGAAACTAATGAGATGGAGTCAGAGCTCCTTTGCACAGCAATTTAAAAGCACTTAGACAGCAAGTCAAATGAAAATAGGCGCAAGTAACAAACTCTTCATGTCAGCCTCGATGTTTACAATTTGCGAGGTGCAAACGTGTCATTTTAAAGAAAGAATAAGCGTGGGAATCTTCAGAGAGCTTCCAGAACACTGTAGCTGGAAGTAAAGCTCTATATAAACTTGTTAGTTGAGCTGTTATTTGTTACTTAAATTCCAAGATGTTAAAAACACAAATATTGTTGTGGGGCTTCTGTTGCTTTTTCTTTAATCTAGAAGTGGTTTGCTGGGCACAAACTTGGTTCGGGTCAAACTCTAAAGTAATTTTGTGGTTAAGAGCAGATTCCCACAAAATCATTTTTCCTATTAAGAACTTTTAAGGACATGTCAGACAAAGTCAGATTAATGACCGTAATCTAATTGTAGCCCAGCAGTATGATTGCATGCAATTTCTTTGCCTTTGTTAAGTGAAGCAACTATCTGAGCCCATCCACCCAAGATAATGTATATTGCTTAAGAAAATGTGGCACTGTTATTAAGAGCTAAATGTTTGCACTGGGTGTGGCTCAGTTGGTCGTTTACAAATCAGAGGGTCAGTGGTTCGATGGTTCCCCAAAGCCAAACTGTCCCTGATGTACCACTGCTGTGTGAATGTGACCCGCAGTGTAAAGTGCTTTGACCTGTCCCTGTATAAAATGCAGTTCAGTTAATATGTAAAGTAAATAGATCTATTCAAGGAAAAAGATTTTTAGCAGAAATGATGATTTTAAAATCAGGAAAGTCATCATTTAATAGCACCTTTGGTTGGAGCTGCAGGAGGGGGACAGTTATTTACTGACTTTTCACAGCTGTGTTCCCACACTGAACCAGGTAACCTTTGAGTCACACAGCTAATTCAAACAGCAGCACTCCCCTTTAACAGACCTCAAATGTCACTAGATGACGTTAGCACATTGCTAAATGAGAGAGCACAGCAGTATGAAATGGAATTGATCATTTTTGACTGTAGGGGAAATGGAGGGAGAAAGTAACAAAGCAGGGAGAGGTTAGACTGAATTTTAAACTGCATGAAAGCTACATTTAGACACGGTGCTGGTAACATTACTGTAAATAAACCCATTTCCACACAAGTATGAAATGACACACTGCACTTGATTGTCCATACTGCACTCACAAGTGAATGAGCACATTGAACAGTAACACATGGCAGCAGCCTGCACTGTTCTGGTGAGTCACATACAATCTCTCTGCAGAGGTGAACTGCACTTGTGTGTTGTTTTAAGCAGCTGTCAACGAACAACAAACACAGCACTGCCCATGTTGTTGAGGTTGGTACTTAGGTTGTGGTTAGCTATTACATAGATGATCAGATCTGTGTTGTTACAAAGCATCATATCAGAATTAGTAAATGTATAGCAGCTGAAATGTGCTGGTGAAAAGAGAGCAAATGTGCTAAAACTGCAGTGAACTGTGGGGTTTCTTGTGGGTTGGCCTCTAGTCGTGCTTTAGGCCTGAGGTTGGGTTCATGTTGAGTTGAGGGGAAAGAACAAAGTAATGCAGAGACAGACTTTGACACAACAACAATGGCCCTGGCTACGAATTCCTCTTCACACCACTAAATGTTCAGGCTTCAGTTTACTACATCAGCAAAAATGTTCATTTTGTGAAATCTTAGAGAAATTAACTTAACCAGATAAGCTGATATAGAGACAATAACCATCAGGTCAATCATTTGATGTAGAATCTTTAACTACTTTTCTAATCATTAAAAACTGGTATTGCAAGGAGGCCTGTGTTGTCATTTCATCAGGGTCATGTTATGTTCTGTTGAAGCTGCTGCACTAATTGAACATAAACACACACAGAAAGGAGGACTGAGTCCAGTTGGCAGCGATGTGCAGGCTGAGCTTGTGAAAAGTGATTACCTTTGCCTCCTGTCCCCTGGCCTCCAGGTTTATTGTAGAGGTAGATATTACCGTCAGCCAAGTCACTGCTCGAATGAAAGAAGTGCTGCAGATAGAACAGGAAACCATATCAGCACCAGGAAGCTCAAATCACACAAGTCAGCATTTATTTCATACATCACAATGAGACTTGTCAGAATGATTTTAGTCTCTATCACAGTTTTGCAGAGCTGGGAGTGTCCCATATCTAGGATGTATTCAATTTGAATCCAGATGGCTTTAAACAGAGCTGTAAGTGTCATCTATCAGCACAGTGAGGCAGTTTTACTTCGGAAGCACCGATCACTTATTTTTACATGTCAACAAATGATTGGAAGGACTAAGGAAAGACTGACTAACTGTTTACTTTAATTAAATGTAATTACCGTACTCAAATTTTTCACCCCTGCTGATGCACTGAGGAATCTGCAATAGTTTCTAAGTTTCTGTATGAGTTACAGCTATCTCCAATCCTCCTGTGATGAGTGAATTCATGGAGCTGCCCAGCCAAAGATGTGAAATTAGTGGAGAGCGGCGCTCGGAGGGGAAATGACCAAGAATCAAGAGTCACTCGGTGGCCAGTGATTGACTGTGCTCGACTGATGTCAGGACAAAACTCTAACAGCAAAGTGTCCAAAGGAAGGTGTACAAAACCCCCAAATCCTCTCAGTCCTCTGTATTGCAACAAAAACTGCCAACAGAAGAGATAACTGGAGTGATCACATGTCTGTGACATGGTACTACAATGACAACCACTTTCCAAATAAAACGATCCATTCAAAAATATATTTGTTTGAAATAAAGGTGGAAAAACAACCACATATACCTTATTGATAAATAATTAGATTTACCTATCACTCCTATCACTAAAAACACTAGATTATCAAGATAATAGATATATGAATACATTATTAAACCCAAATGAAAATTAAAGCATCCAGTTTATACACAGTACAAACAAGATGTTATAAAAAAAAAAAATCACCAACAATAACCTTAAGAAAAGAAAAGATAAAATATAAAATACATTGTCTGACCAGAGAGGAAACATGAGAACATATGCTCATGACTTGTTTTAACTTTAAGTAGACTGTAGTTTAAAGGAATAATTTTTTCTTTGTTTACAACATGTCAGATTATTTAATGCCTTGTGTTTCTTGCCTCATCAGACTTTGCTGTAGAAATGTTGCAGTGTTGCCATATCTCGGTAATTACTTTGGTGTGTACAAAGTAATCATAAGTGACAGGTTTCAAATGAGATCCAAATTGCATTAAAGCGGAACGCTCCTCTAAAATCAACCAGCAGATTCTGTCTGTTCCACATAGAAAGGTCTGATATCCAGAATTCACATTTAGAGAACATTAACGTGTCACATTACATTCAACATATTGTCACATGTTGTGAAAGTGGTGATCTCAGACTGTACCTTGAAGTGGTGTGCTGTGTTGCTGTCAGTGTACTTGGGCACATGCAGGAAGATGAGGAGGTTCTGTCTGAGGTAGTGAGCCACAGCAGGCAGCCAGGGGAGACAGTACTGAGGGAGGCTGAAGTTCATCACCTCAGTGGCTGGAGATCCTGATGGCTGGATGAACTGACCAGACAACATTTGATGGAGGCTTTTATCCAAAGAAATTTTCACCAGCATGAGTGCATACAAGTGGGAATAAAACCCATAACTCTGGCAGCGTAAACAATTTGTTCACTGAACTACACAGGAGCATGTACACGGAGCTATCTACCAACTCCAGAAAAATCAAAAGTGCTTTTCCTCTAAATTATTTTCTGTTTACCTCCACATCAGCTGGCGTCAGCTTGCAGTTCCTGACAAGCATGACAGTGATGATGTCTAACGTGGTCTCATCCAGGCGCTTCCGCAGAACCTTGACCAGTTCGTCTGTGATCTCCGGACCTGAAGAAAAAAAAAAAAAAAAAAAAAAAAAACAACCGTCATCAATCATCTTTATGCTGCACGAATATCCTTTACTTCAGTGATTCAATGTGCTTCAGATGTCTGAGAAATGTCTTGTGGGAATTTCAAAGTTGGTAGAAACATTATAAACTGATTTTAAGGACCGTTTTTGACAATAACTCAGCCCCCCCCCACCTCCCCTCCATACACACACACACACACACACACACACACTGACACACAGACACACACTGACACACACACAACACACACTCACACACACACACACACACAACTACAGCACTCCCATGATAAAGATGCTGAGTTCAAACAGTGAGTGCATAGAGCAGTGTGATTTAAATGGGTTGTGCCGGGGAGAAACCAATGATGTAATCTCCGCCGGTCTGAGACAGGCCGATATTCCCAGTACAACAGTGCCATCAAGGCAATCAGAGGAGTAACAGCATCCTGCTGCAGCAAACCTTGAGGTCTCAAGCTATTTCTATCAAACATAAATTAGCTATGAATTCAGCTAATAACTTAAGCACACCTGACATCTTTAATGTGCTGCCTTCAATGTATTAGAAACACAGGCATCTTGCCAACACTCAGTCTGTCTCAGACAGATCCGTGCCCAGACCCGTGAAAATGGCAAAACCTGAACTTTTACTACATAAAAAATTAAAGGCTTCTAATAAGAATGTGACCAGGTTTCATCACACAGGCAAAGCAATAACACAACATCTATGGATATATCTAAGAGTATCTATGAGCATATCTAAGTATGCTGGTTGGATGCTAACGGCAATCTATAATACAGAAAATAACAAAAATATGTTGGGAGCTTGCATATAAATGAAATGATTTATCTTAGACAAACTTACTTTCATATCTAACTGAAATCGGTCATATTTAACAAAACTCTTCTTTCCTCAAAACGTTTTTGTACAAGAAGTAGACAAATGTCTGGTGTGCTGTTGGACCATCCACCACTCACAGAGAACAGAGATGCAGCAGAGCACCCTGCTGTTTCCCACCCCCTCATCGCTACACTGTCAGAGCAGAGAGCAACATCAGTCACCAGCTCATCCCACTGAGCACAGAGCGCCGTTTCAGGCCTTCATTTGTGTTGCCTTACACCAGGCACCAAAATGCCTCATCCCATAACGCCACAAGCGGCACGATTAGCTGAAAGCATTTGGGGAGTTACCGAGAGCTCTTTTGTCATTTCTGCATGATGTGCCTCACTCTTCTCTCTCCCTCTCCTCTGCAGCATTAAGAAGGCAGGGACTGAACAATGTTTGCACACAAATGATCCACAGACAGAGAAATCTTGAAAATACCACTGTGAAATGTCAGTTTATGAATTAATCACAGTGTTGTGCTTCATCTTCATAATACTGTATTTATCTACTCCTGCCAACACCACAATGTGAGACATGTGGCTCTGTGAGGCTGTGATACTGACTGGAAAAAAAAAGCGAAAGCCGACGTTTAGGATAATAATTTACCATATCGTTTATTACCGATTAGTATGTGTCAAAGGAAAATGGATTATCTGGTGATTTTTTTATCATCAACAATCTTTATTTGTCATATGATCTACTTTTCAGATAAATCACAAGTAACTTTAAAAAGTGTTAAATTTAGTGTGTTAAGTGATTCTGTCTTTCTACAAATCCACAAGAGAATGTTTGATAAAAATTTGTTAAAGAGCACAGTCTACAACAAAGACTGTGTGAGATATGATAAATTCCCGAGAGAAGGAAAAATATCTCCAGACATATCAGAATAAAATATAATCTTGAATTAATATATATTTAAAAATCTTCAGTTATGTTGACAAAAACTGGTTGGACAAAGTCTTCACTGTCCAATGTCAAATAGAAAAAAATTTTTTAAAAAAATCACATGACAACAGACCATGATCATGACCACAGCAACTGGTTAAACCTTCAGTGTAAAGCCACAAGGGTTAATACACATCTACACATTTTCACTCTCAAACACAACAGAAAGTGTTTTTTCTTATGCAAATAACACAAGTCTGTACAATATAACAAATACAGGATATAAGACCTCTTCTTGCTGTATTGAAGTCAGTCTATAAATCAATTAAACTTCAGAAAGATTTCTGCTACCTGAGTTTCACAAAGATAAATGGTGTTATTAATTTCCACCAGTTTTCAGCTAGTCCTGAGACAGATGGAAAGATTCCAGTGCTTCTCTAAAAGCTACTGAATAAATCCACTGACCGTTCACATCTCACACAAACACCTCAACAGCACCTGAGGTGAAGCTGCTTTCGGCATGACATCAACTAGAAGCCTGCAACAAAAGTATCCTTGACCATGTGTTTCTTATTGATACTTAAAAAGCTTTTAGACATCATAAATGCTTTGACAAATTCAGTTTTAAATGATCATCAGTCCTCTATATTTCCCTGCTCTTACCTGCATTTCCCACACCATGCACCAGCAGCAGGATGTGCTTGTCCACCTGTCCAACTGGCCGAGAGCCCTCCAGAGACGACCTGGACCCCTGAGGAGAAGGACAACTAAGATGTCAAGAATTTGGGACAAGCACTCCAGAGTTATTACACAGCCATCAACATCTAACCTACAAACACCATAATTCTGTCCCCAATAAACTTTCATTCTTTAACTGAGGACATGAAGAGCAGGTGAACCATGTGTGTCCATTAACATCAGTCAATCGTTTCTTCTGTAGACAAACTGCACACGTTTGACAGTATTTACACAGAAACCACCTACATATAGTAACTGACTGACTGTAATTCGACCGTCACTTAAGTGCATCACATAAGATACAGAAAAGTGCAGTGGATAAATATGCAGTCAGCAAACTTCAAAGTGAAAACCTGCTTTCTTAAGCAATACGAACCTCATAAAAACATTATTATTTTATCATTTCCCAAAAGTTTTCAAGTCACAGGAAGTCAGCGTTGTTAACTGGTATCAGAATTAGAAAGGGTTCTGATGTCAGTCAGACTATCAGAAAGTACCAACTGTCTGTATCTCTGTTTTCAACTCTTAGAGCCCGACTCATCTGTCATTTGAAAATGTTTTCTTTACATAAACATTATCGTTATCTCCTGGTTCAGATTCATGTGCTGGTGTTAAATGCCTTAGCTCTGCTTCACCACAGAGGAAAGAAAAGCTTCACCTGGAAATTAAACTAATTAGCACAACACTGAGAATTTTTCACCATAAAACTTCTACAAAGTTTAATATGAGTAACGGAGAGTAGTGCTGTGTGAATTCGTACTTCTCTCTTGGACTGTGTGCTGCAGGTGTACACAGGGTGCAGAGCTTTTGGGGTTGTTGAGAGGATCTGTCTGTTGATTCTGAGGTTAGGCTGAGGTTATTGATACTCTGGGAGAGTTCACCACAAACCAACTTTTCATTAGGTTTCTTGATGGTTTGAACAGCATGAAGCTGACCTGGTGTTTTCAGTTCTGCCTGTTTGGTTACTGTTGCTTGTTTTCTTAACTTCCATAACTAATATAAAAGTCACCAGTGCACATAAGGTGTGTTTCTGCATATAAAGAAGATATGAGGTGATTTTCTATTGTGTTTTCTACTACAATTACATCAAGTCTTTATCAGACAAGTTTAATAGTTTGTGCTTTGTTTAGTTTAGTTTAATTTTTTCTTACCATAAAGTCCTCGGAGAATGAGGGTTCCTGACTCCTGATAAGCCCGATGGAGCGAGTCATGTGGTTTCCATCCAACTCCGAGTACTTCCCTGTTAATGATGTTTCACATAGTCTGGAAAGATGAACAGAAGAAACAGAAAATGATCTTAGTATGGAATAATAGTAGTCACGTGTTTATGAACAATGACATTATGTAATGTAGCCACCATCACAAATGTACTATAACTGCAACTTGCTCATAAAATGATTTCAAAATCTTAATCAAATCTTAATCTAAACTGAAACATATGGGGCAGATTGACAGCAGACAGCTGATCCATACAGATGTTTTTTTGTTACGTCAGACAGAACCAAATCTTATTAGCTAAATTCTGATCTGTACTAAGAGTTGATGAAGTGAGCAGACACCGTGAGGAGACAGGAGGGTTGAAGATTCACAAAATGATGTTTAATTGCGTTAGCAGTTCGTTCGAATTTCCCAGTGATTTAAATTTCCTTGCTACTAGCCTGCTGCCCTAACAACATATGTAGTTGGATTTTTCCTTTGAGCGGAATGTTACAAAAATTTCTCCAAAACACAGCTACAAGTGAGCTGTGCTGCAACACTTCTCCCAAATCCCTCACTCACAAAAGAGGCTTTAAAAAGGATTCTGTGGGTGAATGTGAAGGTGAAAATAGTCTAGCAGAGTCAAGTAGACAATTAGAGTGAAGAAAAGACTGAACATTGATGAGAATCTAACCTGAGGTAGAAGACTGATTTAGTTGTACGCTCCTGGTAGACAAACATATTCTTCCTGTTGACCACACAGAAGGAGTTCAACACAGAGCGCAGAGCCTGGATCGCTGTGACACACAGAAGACAAAGTAAGACCGTCAGCGTTCAGTTCAGTTTGCAAAGAAAAGAAAAAATATATATCTCATGAATGACATTGTTAATATAAGAGAGGAACTGCCTCATCACTCTTCTACAATCAGAAGAAGTGAGACGTTTTTGATTAATGTCAGTATGAAAAGATAAGCAAGAGAGTGAATGGTTGTTTGAGATTTTGATAACTTCTGGCACATCAACACTAAAAGTTTTGAACTCTAAAGACTTTACCAAACTTTACAGATTTACTTCCCTAATATTTTTTCAGTTATGTTCATCAATGATAGTCTTTATAATTCTCCTGTAAATTAAAATAAAAACAACTAATTTTTTTCCACAAATAACAAATTTTACAATGTAAATAATGGGTCACTGTCATCACAAACAGTTCTTCAAAATGAACACTGACGCTAATAATTATGACTCTTGATTTTCCAAACCTGCACAAATTGATCCTTTTTTCCTACTCAACTTGCTCATGAAGTAAACAAATAATCTTAACTATCGGTCAGTGTGTAAACCTCACAGATACACACTTTCTGAGCATCAGGTTGTTTAAACCAGCCACATTTCATCATCATATACAGAAACATGGATGTGATGGAGAAGTAACAGTTCATCCAGATGTGCCTCTCACCCCTGGCCACCCCCATGTTGGGTCCCATCTTGAGACGTGGATGAATATGGATGATTGTGCTCCAAACCACATCACAGGCAAAGTGTCCAGGTATGAACTGCATGGTGGCTGCCAGGTAGTCTCTGGCCTGGTAGCTCTCCTCTGTGTTGTAATCTATGAGGAGAAAAAAAAATTTGTGAAGGGCCAAAGAGTTTATTCTGTTCAAACTTTCACAACTTTGTATTCAGGTGTACACATAAAATTTAAAAACACAGCTCTACATGTTCTTTCTGATTTACCATCGGACGTGTTGAGCCTCTGTCTGTACAGAGACTCGTTCTTCCAGATGTCTTCCTCGGTCTCAGCCACCAGCAGAGAGTGACACACGTGGCTGTCGTGTAGGTCCTGCAGCAACATTCGCTGCACATACAGACACACAGACAACAGTCAGAGAATGGCGAAGAAAGAAAGCGTTTCACAGGAAACCCTCCATCTACTGAATGTTTGCACTTTGAAGGTGCTAACATATTAGTAACTTAACACATTAGTTAAATGCCGCAGCAGCCACCTGATTGACTATTCTGCAGATTTCACCGATCTTCCTGACAACCATCTGATGCAGCTGTAAGTATTCAGGCAGCTCCTGCTCGTCCTCCTTCTTCTCCATCTCGTTGGCTCGCGCCTCTTTTCCTTCTGTGAAGCACCTGCAGAAATATGACCAATCCTGTCAAATAAATGGGATGCCATCACAGCTGTGATTAAACACCTGAGATCACTTCTGGGAATTATAGTGAAAATCTGAGTGGGGCTGACATGTCCATTTTTAACTGAAATGAATCATCTGGTAGTTTATCAGAGCAGATGAAGAAGAAAACTTTCTGGCAAACATGATGCAACTCTTTTACTTCTGAACCTGAAGGAAAGAGCAAGGATTTGTCACTGTGCAGATCGTGGACTGGTTAGTAATGACTTCCTGCTCTGAACTGCTCGATGAATGTGAGCCACATATTACAGATGTCTTCCTGAGGTTTGTCTGACCTGGAGTGTGAGTAGACCTTCACTCTGTCCTGGTGGATCTTAACAATGAGCCAGAAGTCTGGCATCAGTGGTGAGTGACACTCCTGTTCATCCAGTGTGGGGCTCTCACACTCAGAGTCACTGCTGCCGCCATCATAACCTACAAACACACAGCAAGCATAATGACGTGATCATTATTGTCATCTTTATTAAAACTGTGACCATTTAATGACAATGGTATGAATGATTTTTCCTGCCTGCCTCGCCTTTAACTTCATGCCATTCCTGCCACATGACATCAGACTGATATATGCACATGGATAAAGGAACACCATTGTAACTTCTCCACAAGGGAAGTCTTACTCATCCTGGCAAATAAATCTCTCCATCAGAACATCAAAACCAAAACTGTCACTTTGTTTTTCACCCCCCACAAAAGGTTGCAAGAAACCTGTCATGTTGATGACCAGCTGTCCTTCTCTGACCTTGACCTCTGGTAGCCACCGCAGCTGCCTGAATCAAATTTAACACACTCCCGCTGGCTTCATTCAGCCACTCAACATTTATAGTCTCTCAACTTCTGTGTTTCTTGGTGTTTTATCCCTGCAGACGATCTCAGTCCAGACTGTTCTCATTTGTGTTTGCCCGAGCTTCCAAAAGCTTCCAAAAGTTCTCAGAGCAAAGGAGTTTCTCTCTATCTTCAACAATCTCTTTAAAACTCATCTCTTCTCATCTGAGAATATCTTTTCTCCTCAAACATCTCTAACTAACAGTCTGTACTAGAGAACTTTTTCCTTGATCTCCTTGTCCTAATACCAGCATGTTCTCGCTCGTCCTGTCACCTTTGTGCTGATGGATATCTGAGTCTTGTATATACTGTATTGGAGAATTATATAGTTTTATGGTTTATAGTTACATAATTTTAATGCAACATTGACCTTTTTTCCATGTCTCATTTGTCATTGTGTTGCACAGTAAGTTTGAAGGCACATAATTTAACGAGAAAAATGAAATGTTTCAGATTCACCAAACTCATCCGACACTTTGGTGCTTTAACTGTCACTGGTTAATAAACCACCTGACCTACTGAGTACGATCAAGAGCTCATCATCTTGTTCATCAACTTCACCTCTTATTCTTTTATTTCTCCCTGTGATCATGCCACATTTCATTATTTTACTCTAGGGTTCATTTTGTAAATAATTAAAGTAACTAAATGATCACATTGTAAATGTGATCATTTAGTTGAGTCACTGCAGCTTCTGTGACGGCGGCAACCTGAACAATGAGACACATTAGAGATTCAAGGAGACACAACTTTGGAAAAGACCAAGTGACAAGAAAAGCAGAAAAGTAAAAACAGACAGTCGATGACAAAAATCCCCAAACTATTATATTTCAGAAGATATAGTCCTTGAGCCAGAGGGTTGGTCAGTACCACCTGAGGGCAGTGAGGTTCATTATGATTTCAAGAATGCTATCGCCCCCTAGAGTAATAAAACATATGATAGCATTGCATCGGTGGTAGCTTTCAGTGTTTTATGTCTATGTTTATGTCTATTATATGCCTATGGAAAAATATACTATAGGTGAATAGGGTAAAAAAGGGGGTAAAAATCAATATTTTTTTGTACTGGAAGTTTTCTGAAATTTTACATATATGTATGTAAATAACTCATTATCTATTGAAATAACCAATATTTTCATACGTTTCTATATAGAACCCTTAACAATAGATAAAGTAAAGTTCAATTGTTTTATGTTTGCATTTCATTTTAGTGACATATTATTCGGAGTAAATTACATTAATAAATCTGAATTTCAACCAACAGTCCTCAAAGCCTGCTGCTGCTTTTCACAACTTGGAGCAAACAAGAATGATATGGGAAACAGGTAAAAGTTCTGGAACATGTATCACATGGGTTTATCATCAGATTTATTAAGATCAATCTGTGTATTGAATCTTAATTTCTTTATTACACAGAAAATACAAATAACTCCACCACCACCATCAAGTCTATTGATATTATCCCATGCCAGGTTTGTGAAGACATGAGGTTTAATGGAGGTAAGAAGTACAACTCTGCTACAACTCCGACTGAACAAAGGACTCAAGTTTGTGGTCAAAGATGTGATTGGTATGATCTTCTTGTTGGAAGTGATATCAGTTTTGATACACTTAAACAAGGTCATCATAAAAGGTCCTCACTTTCAATCCTCTTATACAGCTTGTTACCATCTGTTCCCATTTTTTTGCAGCCATCTGTCATTTCTTCACTTTTGTATAATGCCTATAGCACCAGGGATGATAGTGAGCCTCTGCAGCCACTATGTCTCTACAGTGATCTTCCGCAATATCGTGCTTCACCTCTCACGACTTTGATATATCACATTTTTTTGTGGCTATTATATGTAAAAATATGCTAAAATAAGCAATTTCTAGCCTAAAAAATAAATAACAAGCGTGGGAAAGGTTTATAAGAGTATGGGGAGAGTTTATAAAGGCTTAAAAAATAAAATAAATATACGGTTACTACTTTCACCTCTGGCAGGGGGTTCTGGAACCTAACCCCCACAATGGGCGAGGGACCACTGTGCTTGTTATTGCCAGAATTTTTTCATCTGCTTTTTGGCACATGCCCACAATCTCTGGTCTGCTCATAGTTGTAAAGCTTGTGTAAGTTTTCCACAGGATTTCAAGTGTTTCTTAAACTTGACCTTTTCACGGAAAATCCAGACTGGATCATAGACCCCATAGACCCTCTCAGGTGATGATCATCTACTGAGCCTTGTCAAGGTATTGTCACTACAACCAGGCTCATAGTTAAAGGTACACCTTGTTCCTTTTTGGAGTTTACAAATCTCTCTCCAAGGTAAAGAGGCCTCGACATTTCCTGGGATAGAAGATTTTGGGAACTTCCTCATCTACAAGTTGCTGGGCAATATCCAAAAATCAGTGCATGACTTCTCACTTTGGCTGCGTCAAGTAAGGTTAGACATGAGTCATAGTTCTGAGGATTGATCAAATGTTCTTTTTTACATGCTGCCATTGTGTATAATACACTGCTTTTCATCACATGCATGTGTTTTTACCATCCTGAACCAAGCTGTTGGCCAAACTAATTCTGGTGCAGAACAAGCTATTGCGATGGGTACCACCAAGTTTATAACTATACTACCCTCAGATTCAGGGATTTAGACATGCTATCTTTTAGTTTGAGAGCTAAAAAGGAAAGGGAAAAAAATGCTTCCTATTAGAGCTGCATTATTAGTGTTTGTAAGTGTTTGTAATCTGGCAACACCTGTTGCCAGATTAAACATCTACAGTTAAGCATTTAAGATATGAGTCAATTTCCAAGAAGATGGAGTCAATAGTAAGGGAGAAACAGTGGTTTTAATGATTTTGCCTTTTGGCGTTTTAAAAAAATTGATTTTGGAATGGAGTTATTAAACAGCTGACAAAACACAAAGCAATGCTAGACAGCAATGCTATCACATATTTTCTAATACTAGGGAAGTATACCTTGCCAAAAGTCACAATGAACCTTACTGCCCTTGAGTGGTACCAACGGGACAAAATTGGGCCTCTGGCTCAAGGACTAATAGTGCTGTTTTTCACAGCAGGATTGTTTTATTGTATTGGATCTGTGTCATAGCAGCAGCAAGATGTTGAGTTTCAGCTGGTTAGGTCTATTCAAACTGCACAAAACTTCTGTAATTCAAAAATATGTAACCTTATATGTACAGGCTATTATTTATTATAGATTTTAAGTTGCATTGTTTCATATCCTCAGACTACAGCATGTGGCTTTCATGTATTTGAAAAGTAACTCGTTAGATTTTTTAAAACTTGCACAGCCACTTTGTTCTTAAAACACAAATCCTGTTGCAGCACTTACCTTGCATGTCTGAGTCCAGACTGCCCTGGCTGGAGACAACACTCTGGACTCGACTCGGCCTGAGTTTGCCACAGCCTGAGGAGAGACGGTGTGATATTTCTGTCACAAGATTCAGGTCACAAATCAAGCACATCAGTCACCTCCCATGTGTGAGTAATCAGCTCGTAAAAATCAATGTTTGAATGGAGGAAACAACAGTAAGGGAGACATGTTCAAGCTCAACCCAGGGCAGATATGGATGTGAGTTTTTGACTAAATGCACACAGTGTGTGTGAGATGCACATGTCTGTCAGACTCACTGTGAGAGGCAGACTGTGTGGACTCAGCCAGGCTGACACTGGACGGTGTCTTGGGCGGTGAGCTGGGCTCTGTGCTGCGCTCAGTCTGGAGCTGGGGGGTGCTGGGCAGGACTCGATCCCCTACTGTGGTAACTGAGCTCTGATGAGCAGCATCATCCACCTCAGGCTTCAAAGCTCTGATTGGCTCGCTGACATCTGCAGTTGTGTCACTGGGGGTGTCGACAGTGACACCGATGGACTTCTTGTCTTCACTCTGCAGTTTAAATCCAGTTAATAATAAAAAAAAAAAAAAAAAAAACTGAGCATCAGCATCAAAAAAAAAAAACTGTCGACAAAAAGCATCTCAGGACAGGTCTGGTCTGTGCTGTCAGATATAGTTATTATAGTAATATAACTTTGAACATCATCTTGTAACTTTGATCACTAAATGAATCTGTGTGATTTAACTGATTGATTTATCAGTATCATTGCTATGTTATTAATCAGAATCATTCTTTTATTAAAATTCAGACAGTGGAAGAAATCACACTGGGGACTGGGGACAGCTTAAACATGGGTGACTAGTACGACATTTATTCTATTTACAAATGTGACAACATGAGTAAGAGAGGAATTGATCTCATGTTTCTGCATGTGGCTATTAATAAAAAGAGACAAATAGAAGTAAATGTCTCAGAAAGTCAAAGTGTAGAAGCTACAATCACAGTAGTGTAAAGGTTAGCACAGTCTCCACACTGCAGGAAATGTTCTGGGTTCCAGCCTTTCTCAATTAGGTAGCGTAACGTTAACCGGTGTCTAAATTTCCTGTAGGTTTGAGTGTCTGATTGAGTGAGTCTTTGTCTGTATATATCACTCTTGTGATAGACTGCCGACCTGTCCTGATTCTGCCTTTGCCCACAACCTGCTGGCAATGGCTCCCATGTGGGTCCTCAGCAGGATCCACCAGAATCATGTATTATGCCATACTTCATTATACTTGATTATTTATAGTAATGCTAACATCAAGAACTTTGTCATTGTTACTCTGTGTATCACTGCGAAACCACATATATGACCTCGCTGTCTGCCTCTGCTGCCTGAGCTCCTGCTTCAATATCTGGCATCACGTCCTCCACCTGCGTTGCAGCAGTGCCGGGGGTGCTGTGTTGTGGGTGGTCCGTTGTGCTCTCAGAGAACCTCTTGGTAGCATGAATCCTCTGTGGGTGCAGTCTGCTCAGGGACATGTAGTAGAAGTTGTCCTGTTGTCCCTTCAGAACGTAGCCGGAGAACGACATTCTGCGGAACTCCTGTAGGATCAGAGATCATTGGCTCATCATCACAGCGTCGCTTTATTTGTTTTTAAGTAGCCATGGCTGATTCAAGAGAATGAGACAAAATGGCAGCACCAGTTTTCCAATAACAACGTGCTTCATTATATTTACAGAATATATTTACAGTGTTTTGGATCACACAGTAAATGAATCAGTCATGTCACACGCATGACTCACTTTCATTGTTCATCAATGAAACATAACACAGAATAAAAGCTTATAAAGAATGCACAAGCATAATGGTGTTTTTCTGTAACATTGTTTTTCTGTGAGTCAAACAGGAATCTAGATTTGCATCTAGTATTTATTGCTGAATATATGTAGGCTGTCTTTCATGAAAATGAATGTGTGTTACATTGTGACATTTCATTTCAGTGCTGTAGAAGCTTTTGGAAGCTTATGCTGTAGCTTTTGAAAAAAAATGACTTAGATATTGTTTCAAACAGCAAATACGAACAAATATGATCTGATCATTTACAGCCATAATTATATATGAGAGTGTGAGTCAGGATTGAAAATGGACACAAGAAGGCAACATATTTCTCGCTATATTATTAAAAGAAGTTTGGCTGGATGTTGTGTGTGTGTGTGTGTGTCCACTTGCCTCTTTGAATTTCTCCAGTGACTGCTCTGGCCCGAAGACAAACTGAAGTGGTACATCTTCACAGTGACAGTGCTGTCGGCCGCTGGAGCGCGACACATGCTCTGCTACTTTCTGTAACGTGACGGAGGTAATGACCCGAGAGTGACGCAGAGCGCAGACGATCTCATCCTCCAGCAGCCAACGGATCTAAAACATAATAATCAACAAGATGAAGGGAAGCTTGTCACTGATGTGTGCCCATCGGCAGCATGAACACAGAAGTCACAGCTTTTATGAGGAATAAACTAAAAAAAACATTTCAGCATCAACGGGACTGACAGCAGATTTTAAAAGCTTTAATCTTCAATATGTATTTTCACTATGCACACAAAGAGTCAGACCTGATTATTTAGGACTATAAAAGTAAAGTTTGCGTGTCGTGTCGTGTCTCACCTCATCCATTGTGGCCAGAATTGCTAACTTGTGAGGAATTGGGAGTTTGGATAAAGGATCGCCAGAGACTCTGATTGAAGAAAAACATAAACCTCTGTTGATATATGGAATCAAAGTCGATGAGAAATATATAAAAAAACAGACAAACTCACCCATCAACACCAGCTCCCCTCAGACTGTCTAAAACTGCCATTAGCTCCTCGTCAGAGCGATAGGAGGAGGGCTGTCCAGGTGAACGATTCAAGGACACACTGCTCTCTGAGGTGTACCTGTACACACACACACACACACACACACACCATAGTTTCAGTTCTGACACTTATCCTGAATGACACATTCAGGACATTGAGTAATATTATTATTTGACTACTTTGACTTAATGTTTAAGGTTTGTTTACTATGTGTAGGACTACAGCAGCTTTCACATTATCCTGATAGCATATATTTTTGCTAAAAACAAGTTTCAAACTAAGTTAATCTTAAAGAAGGAACAGGTGATAATAACTGTCATTTTACTTAGATTCAGTAAACATCTCACAGTTTAGTAGCTGATCATTTTCTGTCTCTGGTGTAAACTTGTGACGTTATCGTGACTTTGGAGGGCAGACCTGCTTACTCCTCTTTCAAAGGCACCCTATGTGGTTTCTGACCAATACCAGTACTATGTTTTTACAAGCAGGTCCCTTTTTCTTTGACAAGTCTATTTACCTGAGGCCCAACTGACAACTTGTCTGTTTTCATAGTCAGGCTGAGGCTATTCTGAACTTTGATTATCAACTAATCTGACAGTGAATTTCTCAGTTACTGGATAATTCAACTAATGAAACTGAAAAGTGTTTAAAAAAATACAAGAACCTGAGCACCCTTCTTCAAATTCATAATTTTCACAATAAAAATCAGGTTATCGTGTTGTGCAGCGAAATAAGGAAAAGCAACAAATCTCCAGGGAGAAGTTTCTAAAATTTGTTGGTTTTTAACTATAAATATGAATGAATGAAAACTGAATGAAAAACAAATGAATGTAAACACAGGTTCCAATATATATATATATATATATATATATATATATATATATATATATATATATATATATATATATATATATATATATATATATATATATATATATATATATATATATATATATATAAATAACCGCCACAGTTTTATGATAAGTGATAAAAGACCAAAAAAACGATAAAAGAAACAATAAAAGATAAAAGAAAGGTTACATGCAATGCATCTTAACTTTCAATTATGTACAAAATATTCCACTCACCTGTTGTGATGGAAATCAGCCATGACTTCAATCTCCAGCGGAAGTGTCAGGACGAAAATATCTAATGTGACTGAGAGTTCATTTAAATCCACAGCCTGCAGGACGTCAGCGTTCTCCAGGCAGGAAATAATCTCACCTGAAATTACAAAACAGCCGTAAGAAATGCAACAGAAGTGTCTGAAGTAAAAAAATGCACATTCATTTCCATGACATCTCAACCAGACTCCTTGAAATTAGACTTAACAGGTGTGTTTCTGTTCTAGAGGAGAAGAGAGAACTCACCAAGGCAGGTAGGCAGCGTCTGTATGGGCATCGAGCCGTGGCAGCTCTTCATACGGACAGAACATGTGACATGGACAAACAGCGGCGGCATATCCAGCTGTGGTCCTTCACCCTCCAGCAGGGAGTCTCCCTCCAGAATGCTGAAGGAGTCCTGGTCCTGGTTGACCGTGTTGGAGTCTGACAGGGACTGGTCTTCACCTTCTCCCTGAGAGCTGGTGCCTGGATGCTCCTCGTATTCCACAACCAAGTCTGTGTCGCTCTCCGTCATGACGCAGCAGCCGGACATGTTTTCTACACATGACCAAATCACAAGGTCAGCGTCAGTGTTAGCAAAAACATAAAAACACAAACATAATATGAAAAAAAACAGGTCAATGAAGGATTCTGTCTGTCCCTGTGTTCCTAACATCAGCTCTGAAACCTGACAAGGGCAAGACAAACCTGGTCTGACTTAACTCCCATCTGTGTGGGAACACCTGTGTGTGCATTTAAGAGGGGATATGGAGTTTGACAAGGCCGTGGTTTCCTCTGCAGACACTTGCAGTGAAGGACGACATCAGACCTTCTGGGTCTGGGTCTAGGCAGCAGAAAGATCACTAGCAGATCAAAATGGCTGCAGATACAAGTCTAGTAAGCAATTCAGTGTCTCAGGAATGAGAAGCGGAGCTTGGCCCAGGCCTCAGCAGGAGAACTGCTGACTGATGTGGGACTGATGGGAATATTGTCATATAGTAGAAGGAACGTTGAAGCCAACATGATCCTCTATGGACTGGCAGAGATTCATTGCTGCTTCATGAAACACTGTGCTGAATAATTCTGAATGTGCATCAACATATGAACTCAATGTGTGAAAAAAATGTAACTGAAATATCCTTAGCTGTAAGGAAAAGATTAGAATGGTAAATGATACTCACCATCCTCTGTAGCCGGCTCAGCTTCTGACACTAAGTCCTCACTGGGCCTCCTCTCCATCTCACCATCCTCGGAGTCCTCCTGAGGAGACAGTTTACCCAGTCCCATCAACCGTCACAGTCATGAGAGTGGCTTCTCTTTCTGCACCACAGACAGCTGACAAATTTGTCTCATTTTCACACACTCACCAATAGACGTCATTATTTTATGTCTTAGTTTCTGTCTATTAGATTTTACCTTTTTTTTTTTTTCCAATTATTATTATTATTTTTTTAATTTCTCCTTTCAAGTTTAATCCTGAGTAATAATCAGACATGAAATCAAAGCACATTCAGTCTGGCTGAAATGAAAGATACCTTGAAAAATGGAAAACACCACTTCAAGTCACAACTCACCTCTTTCTTGGATGACGGTGGGCAGTAGAAGAAGTAGTGTGGATTGGACGGCACCGTTTTGAAATACTGAGACACGATCTCCATGAATTTCTCCTGTCAGATGATTTGTTTTCAATTCATTTTACTGGGCACTCTATAACCTAAAATAATAACAATCTATCATTTTCATTCCTTTAGGACAGTACCTGTATTATTTTGTGCAGATCTGGGTACACTTCACATTTGGGTTGTGTTTGAAGCAGCGTCAGTGGGAACTCCAGGATCTTGGCTGTCTTGGACTCATCTAGGATCAGTGGAGACGTCGGAGCTGAAGACTTCCCTCTAGACTCAGCTTCACTGGCATCCTCCATTTCAATACTATGAACAGAAATATCAAAACCTTAATGACTGTGCTCATAGAAAACATTATTACAGTTTTAGAAATAAATCTGAATAAATTCTATGGTATGAACACTTTAGACTCTTCACTCATTTAACTGTTTGTCATAGACAACACAGATTTACATGTTGGTTGTGTTTAATGAATATTCCTTATTCACTGTTCTGCTTGTGACTTACCTGGACAACGAGTCCATGGCAGCCCTGTCATCCGCTTGCTCCTCTTCAACCTCTCCGATAATAAAAGTGGCAGGGCTCCTTGAAGGTTTGGGATTCCCTCCCCATCCTGGAGCCTGGCCATGCTCCCTGAAGACCCTGATGTGTCCACAGAGAGTCTGCAGGAAGGAGGTGACATCGATCTCCTGCAGGGATTCTTCACAGTAGTCCATGGCCATGAGGACATCCTGGGAGCTGATGCTGTAGGACTGCTGCAGGCTGCGGTACACACCTGACCAACACAGACAACAAACCAGTGACTATGTCACACAGCCATTCAACTTTCAAGGTATTTGTAGAGCAGGTGTTCAATAATGACACTGCACATGTTTTGAGAACACGAGAAGCTTCACGTAGGAATGAATAAGTCGATTTCCTTTTATGTAATATTTCCTTGGATGCAGCTATAAAGAGGTTAGAGCCAATATTTAAAAGATGATTTTTGTTTTTAATAAATGCTCCACAGGTGGATGCTGGTGGGTGAGGAGGAAGGTCACCTTTGACGTAGCTCTGGTGGTAGTGCTCCTGCAGCAGGCTGCAATAGTTGGCCAGCTCCTTGTATTTATGAGGCTGAGACTGAAGGTCAGTCCAAGGGGACGGACTGCTGCGGTCCTGAGACAATGACCTGGCAGAGGACAACACACAGCCAGAACATAAACAGAGTGCGTTAGAAAGACTCACATGGACTAAAAGGAAATCTAACATTTTCCAGGAGATTTATACTCATCCACTTAACCTTGCTGTCAGACATGTACAAAAAGTACAAAACCACCTAAAAATGCAGGCAATTCGATTCTATTTCATTTTGCATAAGCAGTGAGAGAGCTGGTGCCCAGCAGGTTTTGCATCAAAGTGTTTTCATCCATGTAACAGCGAGAGGTCAGAAGGTCACAACCACCAGCGAAGCTGGAGCAAGCACAGCTACACAAGAGCAGCCCACACGAAAATCATTTCCTCTTCATAATGTTCTGAATAAATAACACACTGACCCTGTTTTTAGACACAGCAATAAGTACAGAAGAACAGTAATGTTAAGACGATGTTTACAATTTCTAGTTTAAAACACAGCAATGAAAAAAGTTCATAATTTTAATAAACTAAAACAACTTGACAACTTAATAAATTGAATTTGTATTTAAAAGAGATATTGTAAGACTGTCTTTTAAAATTAAAAGTTTTATAATTAGAACTTCACATTAAACTAAAAAGATCTAAATAAATAAGACTTAAAATGTGTTTTTGTTTTTTTTTTTCTCATTACATTCCCCTGTGTGTAGTGGTTTTCATATGTTTCACAATAATTAATCATTGTCATGGAAAACACATCAGTTGCAACATTAAAATGTCTCCATCACTGTAAGAACCCTCTCAGTCTGTTTTCATTAACACTAGTTCCACTATTATCTCAAACAAGAAAATATTTAAAATTTAATACAGATCATGAAAATAGCTCATTAACATTTGGATATTGTGAATTTGTGACATATGGGATCTATCCCTTATCATTCAGTTCTCAGGAGCTTTCTGTGAACAAATATTCAGTGTTGAGCACTTTAGACAAACCACTAGACAACAGTCTGCATGTCTGGCCTAGAGAGATGTGCCTGAAGAAACAAAGCTAAAGCTAGCTCTTCTGAATGGAAGGAGGATGGCCACATGCTATTTGTTCAGTGTCACTGTCCAAATGTGTGGATGCTGTTCTTCTGTTATCGGTCAAACACAGCAAATGTGCAAAAGTAAATCTGTTAGGCCTCTAGATAACAATCAGACTTGAGAAGGAAAAGGAAGTCTCCAAAAACAATCTGATAAAACATGAGATGTGTAAGACGAAGACAAGGATCCTTCATCATCATCAGTTTCTGGACTACTCATTAACAGATTCTAAATGCCCAAAAACAAAGCTACTGCAGTTTTAATGGACAAACAGACTGTGTACTGTGTACTAATATTACTGTACTAATATTATAATATTATTGTACTAATGTGTACTAATATTTACATTACATCTGATGCTGTCTTATGTAACAGTGTGATGTTCTTAGACGGATAGAAAGCCTCTCTTGGTTTCCAGACCCCCAGGTTATGATGACAGACAGAAACAAAAAACAGACAAAAGATAAGTGATTGACATCACAGTCATAGAAGCCAGCATTCAACAAAGGTAAAGCATTCTGTTTGGTCATTTGTGATAATGCACATACATGCTTTTCCATGTACAAATCTTTGGTGAGTTAATCTAATACTGACAAGTGTCAGCAGGGACTTGATCTGTGACTTGATGTAAGTGTGTAGCAGCACTGCTCCTGTCATGTATGTGTGTGTCTGTGTGTGTAGCAACACAAGCCTGAGGAAGAAGCACAGACGGACCTGGGAAGGGAAGATGGCTACGGAGCCTACAGTTTCAGAAAAGCAAGACTTCCCACTCTAGAGAAGATGTGTGCATCCTACGTTTCGGCTAAAAGTCGGCTAAAAGCTGCACAGCCCCTCAGCAGCGAGGGAAGGAGAGCAGAGAAACAGAATCAAACGATGCTACCTGAACTTCATCTGCTGAAACATCTCCCAGGACTCTGCATCTTGAGCTCTATTCTCACCCAAAGACAACCAGAGACACACACGTTAACAGCTGGACTGGTCAGTTACGTCATACAGTAGTGGGGGCAAATGATTCAGAGAAAACTTCATTCGAACTTGGTTCTTCTTTATGTATGTTTGTGCATCGGTTATAACAACATTGTACCAAAGTAATCAATGAAATCTGGGGGCGCCACAGTTTGACTGCAGAGTGCCCTCTACACTTTGAATGACCATGAAACTCTCCTGGTTGAATCATCAGTACAAAGATATTTTGATGTTTTATTCATCTTAGAAAATAACTGGGTCATAGATGTCCGTTTACCTCTACTCTGAGCCCACACTGGCGTCCTCTGTTTACAGATTGCTCAAAAACAGTATTTGCCACAGAAAAATACCTGTTTCCCAGAAAACTACTTTCTTATCCTGGTGTGAAACGATAACGTTTATTAATAAATTAAAGGGTATGGAATCACTGGCCAATACCCAACCCTAGTATCAGTATGGGATCGATTCCTGCTCAGTACCTGAAGAAGATGTCCCTGGGCTGGCGGCTGGAGTTGGGGTGGACCAGCTGCTCCTTCAGGTGCTCCAGAGAACAGTTATAAACATAGACTGGACACTTTAACTGGCTGCTGTCACTGGAGCTCTGCTGGGAAACCTGTCTGCTGAAACTGATGTGGAAATCAGCCTTCTGAGGTTCAGAGAACTGGACTCCTTCTTTCTCTCCCACTTCTGGAACAATAGAAAAAGCTGATCGTGTCAGTTTTGTTTGACGTTTAAAACACACAATGTTAAAAGTTCATAACACTCGTTTCACTTAGGCCCTCAACGAGGGCTGTGGATAATCATTAAACTGACCTGAGCCTGGGGTCCCGGTCTCGGTCTCTGATGCCCTATTGTCGAAGCTGTCCTGGTCTGTCACTGAGTCCATGACCCACGTCTGGCCGTCAGACTCAGGCGAGAGAACAGGGGACCGGGCAGAACTGCTGGAGGTCCTTTGTAGTTTACTGGCCAAACTGAGGCCAGACTCTGACCTCTCAGGTCCACTGGTGGAGCCAGACAGAGTGTCAGCCTGAGATTTGTTACTGGGAGTCAGAGTGTCATCCTCCTGCATGCTGATGTTACTCTGAGGCTCCATCTCCTTCCCTGCTGCCATCAGCATCAGAACATCTGTAAAATAAATATAGAGTCCACCGTCACCTTTAATGCATTGAGAACATGCTAAAAACAACATAACACCAAACAGAACTCAAAACGTACCAGTGAAAGGAAGCAGGAAGAAAGGTGAGGAGGATCTGCTGGGGGCTGATGTACTTGGCATAGCACCTCCACTGTGGTGTAGAGCAGCTGCTTTCTGCCAGCAAGGGCTCTTCATCAACCAGGTCAGCGTTACTGAAACTCTGCCAAACACATGATCGTTACTGAGGCTGTGAAGAGCAGCGCATATAGATGAAGCTCCAACTGCAGATTTACAATGAAAACTATTTTAAAATGCATTTTAACATTCACTAAAACCAACTTACAAGCCACTATATAAACATGACTGAGCAATAACCATCAAAACACATTGCGGTCGTGGTAAAATGTACACATTTTAAAAACAATGACAGCTTTAGTTTTTGTCACACACCTGAACATCCAAGCTCACAATTTGACATCTGAACCCTCATCTTTAGAGACACACCAGCAGGACTTTCCATATAAGGAGCTGCTTTTTTTCAAAATTCAGTCAACGTCCAGTGTTGCACTTGGGCCGCTCCAGTGTTAAGGTTTAAAATCCCATATTAGTCAAACACTATGATTATTAAGATTTTTACTGGATTACCTGTAAAGTGCTGGTAGATCCCATCACCTCTTTGCTGCTGCCAGTGGTGTGGAACGATGTCATAGTGTCCTGTCTGTCTGGAGGCTTCACACACTCCTCTGACAAAATACAAAACATTAACAGACAAAAATGACACATCATCACCTTTATAATAATAATAATAATAATTTATGTTGCCTTAATTTCCCTTTGGGATTAAAAAAGAAGTCATCTGTCTATCTACCTATCTATCTAAAAGCTCAATATATTTGTTAATGGAGAGTAAAACTTTCACAATACTGCACATATTGGCTGAGATGAGAGACAGACCCATGAACTGACCTTTAATAACAGGTAGGGAGAAAGGAGCGACGTGTCCGTCCCGCTCTCGCTCTAAGATGGCGCGCATGAAGGCAACATGGTCGCTGTCAGCCAACGGGATCTCTCTGTCACTGAGCTCATGCTCCAGGCTGCTGTGGAAAAGGCTGAGCAGGAGCTCGTTGGGCAAACAGGACGAGCTGTGAGTCTGCTCCTCAACCTCCACCGCTGGGGATGACCACATGAAAAAAAAAACAAGGAACAACACTTTATTTTTGTAAAGACGGAAATGGTAAAATGTTGCCTGTTTATGTTATGATAAATGTCTGTTATTTTCACTGCTGAAGAACTTTACCTGTGCTGAATGTGAGAAAGAAGAGTTCGACCTGCTGGCATTTTGGGAGCAGCTGGATGAGGTCAAACTGAAAAGGAACCATGTGGATACTGTCCTCAGAGGCCAGAGTTTCTCCTATAAACACACACACACAGAAAAACAAACAAAAAAAACACACAATTTTCATTTTTCCAAATGTAATTTAAAAAATGGCCTTAACCACTGTATAAATAAACAGTATTTGTGTTACATAACATAAAAAAATACAGTTTATACAATTTATAATTTTTCCTGAACACAAGATATTCTTTCCAACTTGTAAATCTCCATAAGGTAACATAACTCTTTCTTCTATATATTGAAAACTGTGATCATGTGTCGTTGGTATATTGATTAACAATATAAATATGATTTATATGGTGTGTGTGTGTGTGTATGACAACGCTGTACTGATAAAACACACTGTTTTATATGTATATTACTGATGAATGTGATGTGTAATCACGGTCCATTTCACAATTTTGTTTATGTTTTGTTCACGTTGATGCTGTCATTGTGTAAATTGCACCATGACTGAGGAGCCAATATTGTGTAATCCAAATAAATGAATAAAAAGAAGAGAGTGATGAATGCACAACTGAACAGACTACAAGAGACACAGCTGAAAGCGTTGGAAAACCAGAGGAAAAAAGGAAGGAAGGAAGGAAGAAAGGAAAGAAGGAAGGAAAGTAGGAAGGGCCCGAGGGTTCGAGGACTCAATGGCAGAGAGAGACTGAGGTTGCCGATTATCTGATGTTTTGTTTTAAGTGTAGAAAGGAGGGACATTGAGCCAGAGACTGGAAGAAAGAGGGGCCGGCTGTCTACTGGTGGAGCCAAGTACAATAATGTATTCATCTGGCTCTGACACAAAGACTGAGACGACAGATCATCCTGCACAGAATGAAACTAATTACACACACAAGACAATTCTCTCAAAGGCTTCTCAGCACCTTGAGACACAGGGTACATAAAAAAAACTGGAGAGGAAACAATGACTGAGCTCTAAACAAAATACACACATGATGAATACAATAAGATATGGAACATTTTTTTGATCGACTCAGGACCAATAGAATCATTTATCAGACATAAAGAGATAGACGTCCGTGTCCATCAGTTCAGTGGCAGGTACAAGAAAACTGAAGCAGCATCAGACACCTCTGTGACAGAAAGCTTGACACCTCCACTATCATACCAGCATTCATTTTTTTCTTTTGAAGCACTGTTCTTTCAATCAAGAGAGAAATCTGATGTGTGTCCACGGCTTTATTCTGACATCCACTCCACAGTCACGTGTTGTTGTGACCAGGGCTCCCAGTACAAATTGACATGGAGCAAAGATGACCTGGTGTTCTTATCAATAGAACACACCAGACACTGCACTCAGCAACTCTCTGATACAGAGAGACTAAAACACTCCAAAAATCACTAAGGACACAGGAAAAAAAAGATACAAAGAGGGCCACTATAAAGGCACACTAGAGCTTGACTGGTTGGACTGGGTTGATGATCAGTGTGCTGTATCAGTGACTCTGTATAATCCAACTCTATTTAGAGTTCCACATTCTGATCCTCATGATCCATTGGTCAAACACAAACACAAATGGTGGGAGGATTTGGGACCTTGGACAAAAGCATGTAATAAACCTTGTGGGTGAAGAGAAGCACCAGACACTGATGTTTATTTCTAAAATCTCCAGTGACAATGGTACACCTTTCGTATTTTGTGCATTTTGTAAATAGCACTGTAAAAAAACAGTCAAATGCTGTGAAGAGACAGACTTAACCTGGACAAAAATACTGATGATTGTTTTTGATGCACAAGAGCAAGTCTGAGAGGAAGAGCTGGTTACATGAGAACAGTGTAAACAGGAGTTGGACACATTAAAAGACAACTTCACCATATCAGCCAATACAAAGATGTAATGTTAGATTATTGTGCAAACCTGTTATCTGTGCTTTCCCAGATTCATGAAAAAACAAAAGAATGCTGAATAAAACCTGCACAACCTAGTGCCAAGAGACCTAACTGCAATACAACATGAGGAGGAACAAGTGGAGAGCACACTAGTGGAACCAGGACAGACCAGACTCTCCATGACAACAAAACAGCAGTGAAAGTCATAGAGAAACAAAATATTAAGGCCTTGATCACCTTGCTCAGTAAATTTTAACACCCCATGATTTACTGATTCCACTGATTTACGGATACATGATTCTCATACTATTATTATTATTATTTTATATCATTAACATTAAACATTAACATTAAATTTAAATGTTGATCATATTACCAATTAATCACCTGATGTCACAGGGTTTACCAAGAAAAAATGCTGTGGAATCTGTCAAAATATGTCTACATAGGACACAACTAGATTTTGATTTCACAGATTCACTATGTAACATTTTTTAACCATATTTCCTGAAACTGTCACTATGATCTGACAGCAGTACATGATACCGGTGATTTAATAAAAAATCCAGCCACATACAGTCTGTAATCAGATGTGCAAAAATCCACCGCTCTCAGTGAGTTTAACCAATCAGAGCGAGGGTAAGGACCATCTCAATCACAGGTCATGCGCACACGTGTGTCTTATGTAACTTATAATTCAAGGCAGAATTTTTATTGCATTTCTGTTTTTCCTGAAATAAAGGGTCTAAATATTTCCTACGCAACTGCTGCAGTTTTGAGGTTACAGTGGATTAAATATGATCATGTTGTATGATGTGCTGTTTTACCTCTGACATCCTTGAGTCCTGCTGGGAGCGAGCAGACTTGGTCTTTATTCTGACACAACTGGCTCAGATACTCAAACGTCATCATTGTGGACATACAGGCCAGATCTCTTGGGAAGATCTGTAATGACACAGCAGGTCACTATCAAACACCATCTGATGCTCATACAGATGACCTTACATACAGAAAAGTCAGATGTATGCATGCACAGGGATTTACACAACTGGTCCCAAAATATGGACAGATAGTCACTGTGCTACTAGCTGATGTAGCAATTAGCTATACACACTGCTTGAGGTATCTCCTGGTACTTAAGACCCTGGAAGTGGCGATGCTGATCCATGCAGTTCATCACTGTGCCACTCTGTGGTTCTACCCAGCACTCTGTCACCAGGTTCAGCTCCGTGTCCAAGTCTACAGCCTCCACCTCGGTGTCGTTGTCATCATCAGTGGAGAAGCTGGAGTCCCACAAAAAAACAAGTAGGATAAAAAACAAGAGTAGGTTAACAAAATGTACCATCGCAGGACGACTAAACCTGCATGAAATGTCCTGCAATAAAATCTGTTTCATGTCTGTTATCTGTGGACTTCAACTCCTTATAGTGGAGTCAGTGATTGAAATGAAATGCTGCTTCTGTTTGGATGATTTGGCTGCATTTAAGGTCCTATGGCGCCACCTGGCAGTGGTATCAAAAACAACATCCTGACAGACACTGAACAGTCACAATCCAGGTCTCTGGCCATTTGGGTGGGTATTTTAACAATATTAAGGAAATCAGTGTAGCCTTGAAATTTCTACAAATCAAGGACTCAAGACTTTGAGAAACGGCCTCTGAGTCACGAGTGACACCTTTGATTTGTTCAGTTAACCACTAGATCAGAACTTTGTTAACAGAGGTTTAGTATGTGGACATCAAGTTGACGTCAAGTTTAGAAATCACTCATTAATTTCCAAAAAAAAATGGATGGAAAAATGTGGAAAATCATGGTTAAAGTGGACACAGTTGTCCTGCTGAACCACTGAGTCAAACCAAATCAAAATGTATTGGTATTATTAATCAGAGTAATACACACTTGTTTTGCTTTGTTTTGTGTTTAAACTGACCATCATAATATAAACAAGGTGTTCTCTACAGACGATTGCTGTCATTTACCTGTCTTTAGTAGAGGTAGAGTGGGGTGGAAACAGGATGTACTGAACAATACAAGAGTGGCACCCTCTGCCTGCGTCTCCTGACGTCCCCTGATGATTGAAATGAAACTCAGTGCAACTAATTAGGGACTAAGTTAATACAACAAAAAATACATCTGAACATAACAGTACTGAAGAGAAAAACAACTAAATGGTGCAAATAGAAAACTGCAACATTTAGCTTTCTAAAAGGTTTTATGTCCTGCTAATCATTGATTTGATGTTCTTTACCTTCATTGGCAGCTCGATCACCATGTTTACGATTCCCTCTCCACTGGCAGCAAAGTGAAAGCCTTCTGATATGCGAATGCTACACAAACATCAAGAGAGAGTTTTAGCAAACAAAGTCCACAAAGCTATCATTAAATGATACCATCAATGAAACAGACTTTTACAAACAGGAGAGAGAAGAGTCATGGTATTAGGACTTCCTGAGATCTGTTAATGTGAAACATCTGCAGGATATTGACACTGGTCAAGGTCACTGACCTAACAGAGAGGTGAATATATTATTATGATTCTGTTGTGATTACTTTATAATTCTTCAGCCTGATAAAACTGTCAGGAAACTTTCTGATTTTTTTTCTAAACAAACTGAAAACCCACGTGAATGTGAACACAACACACTAAACATGCCATGAGACAAGGTGTGTGAACTCACTCTGAGAGCATGGACAGGATGTGAGCCACCGCCTGCATGGCCACGGTCACTCCCTGGCTGCTCTGCACGGCCCACACCCAGCGCTGGTGCAAGAAGTAACGAGACAGAGAGGCCAGGGTGGAGGAGGCTGTCCGGTTGGCCGCCATGCTGAGCGGCACTGTGCTGTTGGAGGGCTGCAGAAAGTTCTCCATGTTTAAAATGAAGGGAGTCCTGAAGTCTAATGGAAGCTTCTCATACCTGCCAAGCATCCACAGTTAATATCATTACAGTTCATCCAGCCAGCAGTTTCCTTCCACAAAGATGCTATATTGTTGGAGCTTGTTGAGCCATTTACTTTTATTTGGTTACATGATTACGTGTGGTAAAATGCCACTGACCTGATGAGCAGCTTCTCCAGCGGCTTATTTAGAACTACCACGCAGGGTCTGTCCGACAGTGCAGGTTTGGGAGCAGGGATGGAGGGAGATTTGGATGGAGATGGATGACCAACGAGTTTCCTCTTGGTCTTAGGGGTCGCCTCTTTGTTCTGAACACGGTGAGGGAAGCGAAGTTTGAGGATCTGCTCTCGCAGCTCATCCACAATCTGATGATGAGGCAGAAAAAAATATTCATGTAAATACATTTGTAAAAACAAAACTTGAATGCACCCGATGTTACCAACAAAGCAGTCTACAGCAAACACAGAACATTACCAAGGCCACACGAGTGTTTTCCTATCCTTTGTTCACTCTAAGTACCTTGTTCCTGATGTGGGCAGGTGTACCAATAGGGAAGCCAAGGCGCAGCACCATGCAGGGCGTCTTGGAGATGAGACGGACCAAGTAGAAGGATGTGGGAGGTTGATCTGATGAACTGTGGAGACAGAATTAACTGAATTGCGATTTTTTCCCCACGACTGGAAATATTTTTCAGCATTTTAAAGAACGAATAGTGAGGTGATGTGGTGGTACACAGCTTCTTTCAGATTGTGACTACTTTTAACAAGGCAGCTACTTGCAACATTTTGGCACTAGCCCAATTTCAGCAGCAGAGTAATTTTTCTTGTGTAAGTTATTATGAGTGATATTTACACACCTCAGGAGATGAAAGTACCCACATTTTTACAAGAGAGTAGGAAGGTTTTAAGTAATTTCTCTCTAATCCTTTAATCATTGTGTTCCTCCCTCAGATTTATCTTTAGACCTGTTGAGGGGCTGTAACATCCAGGTTGGGAACCGCTGACCTACGGGCCTCACTCTACTGAGACCACAGCAGTGTGGGAAACCTTTAGGAAGGTTCATTCTGAACATGAAAACATGATGTGTGCTGTTTCTGTCGTCTCACCTGAATATGAGTTTAACATATGAGTAACCCTCCACCAGCACGAAGCTGCTCCAGTCCCTCAGTAGTGACGTGAGGGCAGAGTGGGAGATTCGACACTGAATGGTGCTGTAACGCCCGTTATTTCCAGCTGTGTGCAGATGTTTGGGGACAGGCCTGGAGGGAAAATGAATAATGTAAAGACATACTAACACACTAACAGCAACAAAGCTAAACCTGTGAAAAGTTTAACACTCTGAGTTTGTGGTGTATATGCAGAAAGCTGTAAGTTACTTAATGATTGAAAATCTACACAAACAATGTCTTTTCTTTTATCTCTTTCAAGATTACCAGTGAATCTGTAACAGTCAATGATATGCAAATTGTCCTTAAATAGTAAAACACAACTACATATTTCTCACATGTCATGTTCAAGGATGATAGTGATTCGATGCATGTGCAGCCATCTCTGCCAGAAGTTGGCATCCATAGAGAGGATGGGTTTCCAGTAGGAAGCAAACTGAGACTGAGGGGAGTCTTTGGATCCACTGTGCTGCAAAGACAGAACCTGGAAACAGAGAAGATTCTCCAGGTGAAGGAGGTGTGCAACTAGAAGTAAAGTGCAGTCGGTACTGTAGACCGTAGTTCTTAGCTCTTGAAGATGGAAATCTTTAAAAACCCAGAAAAGTAAAAAGGGAAAAGCCCCTGTGATTCAATCTGCATCTAAATAATTAGGTTCTTCTCTGATCCACCACCCACCCCTCCACTAAATATGGTGCTATAATCAGTTTGGTACTTTCACATAATCCCACTGACAAATAGACATGAATGAACATAAATGAAAACATTGGTGGAGGTAAATATATACATTTTTAAGAAGGCTCAGTGATTCTGATTAGTGGATGAGCTGCCCCATAATTCCATTATTTAGAACCTTATAATCATAGTACTAAAAAAAAGACACTGTGGAGACTTTGACTCATTAAATGCATGCTTGGGGGTGATCGGTAAAGGTCGGCACATTACCGGAGTAGTGGAGCCAGGGGGGATGTAGAACAGAGGAACTCCATTTTTGGTGCTCTCAGGTATCGTGTAGTTTTCAGGAATTGAATTGAACGCCTGGAGGTGCACCAACATCTGATCAGTCTGGTTAATGCTGGAAGGACACACATGAGTTAGTAGGTGTGCAGTTGAGGACTGTATTTTATGTTCTAGTAGTGGAGAAGATGAGCTGAGTCTGTCTTCCTCCAGACACAAAGTTTTACCTCTGTAGTGTGTTCCAGAAGCGGCGGATGACGGAGGTGCGGTACGGGCTGGTGATGGGTTTCCTCTGGGTGCAGCTGATGTCATGGAGAATATCATAGCTTCCCTCCATCGTCACCTCCACCCTCGTGGTTCTCTTGGCGGGGTCCAGTGGCCAAGAGGCGGCTGCCAGGTACTCGATATGCATGTTGTGTTTCCATAACAACACCAGCTTCACCTCCAGCTGAGTCCCACCTGAAGAAACCAAGAGCTTCAGTCTCAATGGGAACAAAAAGGTCCAAAGGTCCTGCTGATTTATCTGCTGCTGGACTTTACCTTTGGTGAGGCTGATCTCTCTGATGGTGTAGCCCTCTCTCAGTCGCACAGACACTACGCTGATTAAATGAGCATGGACTTCCTTCTCCGTGTGCTTCTTTCTCCTCATGACCAGGGCGGGGTTTCCACTGGCCGACACCAGGTGCTCATTGAACAGTTTGTGCTGCGAAACTGAAAACCAGCAAAATTAAAAATGATTTTCTTTCTCGTCATCATGATCATCGTCATAACTATTCCAATCATTGTGTACCAAGTTATTCAACGGCACAATGTGTAAATAACTACACGAATTCAAAAGGCTTTAGAGTTCCTCAGTGTTAGTTCCAGTATGGTTTATCTTGACTGTAAACGACTGAAGAAATGATTTTAAAAACACTGTATTTTTACTTTATTAACAGTTGATGCACATTTATTTCACCTATTAATATTTTTTCATAAATTGGAGATGTATTTTTTTTTAACTGTGCTCCTTCATTTGGGCAAAGTTGTCATTTTTGTTACCTCTGTTTCCATATAGTCAAAGTTAAAGATACATTTCAGATTTTGGAATAAATTTGACACAGACTTTACAATAACTTCAACTGAATAACTACAACAGCTTTTTGTTGTTTAACAGAATACTAAGTAATAGTAAATCTAAAAACTTGGACATAGCTCTCTCACCACAGAAGTACTCTGAATTCATGGACTCAGGGGTCTTGAGGAAGGAGTAGGTTAAGAATGCTTTGTGGTAGGCATTCATCTCCTGACTGTTGCAGTCTATTTCAGGGCAGCTGGGCAGGTATGAGCCAAAGGTAGCTAAAGAGATGAACTTCATCAGTTCGACATTGGGGATGTATCCAAAACTGCAGTCATAGGAGTATGCACCGCCAACCTGGAAGAATACAAACATGATTTTAAAAAGGGCAGCAGCTAAACTACAGTTTCATTTTCATATAGTCACAGTCTTTCTTCTATACATGTGATTCTAACTTTATCTTCAACATATCAGCCTTTCCCTATCACGTCAGAAGTGTTTAGGATTAATGCATTGCTGCAATTAAAACTGGAATATTGGTGTAAAGGAGCAACTGATGCAAACAGAAACATGTTATTGTCGTTGCTCCTGTCACATTCACCTGCACAAAGGAGCAGGAAATGGTTCCACTTCTGAGCTGGTTCAGAAGAGTTTCACATACAGCTACGTCAGGAACACTGGTCACTCCGTCTGTGATAATAATGATGCCTGACACACACACACGTAAAAGACACATTACAACAGTTACATATGCAAACACTGTTTTGAATAAAAGGTTTTAAATTCAGCAATTCAATAAAGGAGAAACTCCTAATTACATAGACTACACCTACCTGCACTGGAGTTTGGAGGTAGCAACTGAAGGGCCAGGATGCCCTGGCGAACCATACTGACCAAACCCATGTCAGCTGACACCATGGAAATGCCCTGCTTCCTGTGTTCATCAAGGTTGTTGCTATGGAGACCTGAGTTTTGAACTGGCTCCACAGACTAAAAGCAAAGGGAAAAAATACATACATTGGTATATGTCTTCAGCACCATTCCTGACCTTCAAGACCTGCAAATACCAACCAACTGAACCAAATACACCAACTGAACTAACAATCAGACTGTTAGTAAAGTAGGACTTCAGACGCAGCTCAACCTAGCTGCACTCACATGGTGTTCAAAACACATTTGAACCCAGTCTGATCCCAAAGACTGACTCATCAATGAGTCCCACTCATTTTTTAGTGTTAGCAAATGTAGTTGCAAGGAATTGTGGGATTAGTGAAAAATATTAGGATATTAGGCGAGTAGCACCGGTCACCGTGGAAAGCAAATCTGAATTTATTGTATTTGTTCGCTCCTGGGTTATTAAGAGGTCACCCCCATCACAGTGTACCTCAGTGAAATCCATCCAATGGTCCATATCACCTCCAGAAGCTCAAACATAACTTATGTCACTGAAAATTGTTTCAAATCAAACAAACATTTTCCACTTTGGTCCAGACCAAATTATCTCTTCAACTTTTGGATTTCTGAATTCTGTTCAGACATTATGATCAAATACTGTTTGTGTGCGCTTGCCTGTTCATGCTGCTGATGTAGGACTTCTGCGATGTTGCTCTCCACTGCTCTGAGCTGCTGGTAGATGTGATGCAGGAACTCATACAGATCTGTTCTATCAAGCTGACAGCCCTGTACCAAAACCTACAGGGGGGATGAAGGTTGTCAGAGGAATGTAGCAGCAACTTCAGCAACTTTGTGCTTTACATGGAAACTGAAAGGGAATCGGCTATCAGAGCAGCGGACATGCATGGAAAATAATCAGTCTGTTGCTTCTGAAATGTGCTATCAATACAATGAATTGTTAAAATACTTAAACAGGACTACATGTTGCACAGTGAGCATCTAAGAACTACTGCAGATGCCCATAACAACTCGAGCCAAAACATGATGATATTCAAGCTTTTGTCCGACAACCTGATGGGAAGTGAGACCAATAATGGAGGAATAGGCCAAGATGGTGATGAAGATCTTAGGCGTGAAAAGCTCATCAGTTCCAGGGACTTTGAATGGTTGAGCCAGACCAGCCAGGCACCTTGACAGGGCGTGGAAGACCTCATCGAAGATCATCTCTCCTGTACTGTCATCCTGCAGAGCAATACAGAGAGCAAAACATACCTCAGATACAATTTAAAAGCTCATTAGTGTTCTCAGTAACTTCTAAAGCAGATTTGAATGGGAAAGGTCTTACGGCCAACTGATATAAGGCAGTGAAATTGTAATATTGACAGAGAATCCTACACTGGAACAAATAAGATCAACAACTCACAGGATCCTAAGGAATCTATTGTCAATGTCCCAAAATCAGATAATACCACAGAACACACACGTCCTGATGGGTCTGAGCTGTTGTGTCAGGAGAAGATGGACCTCTATAATACAACACAGATGATTTAAATGTTCTGGCTGATTGGTGCATCCTTTTGTTCTAAAATTCTCAGGGTCTTCTGTCTCATTATGTAATCCCTGACTGAATCGATAACGTTGAGATCAGGACTCTGCGGGGAACAATCCATCCGTGCAGGAGGCCTTGTCCTTGTACTTTGTCTGAAGACAGTGACAGTTCTTTATGACTTTACACATTTAGGGCTCATTGTATGGAATTTAGGGCTGACCATATATCTCCTTAGTGATGCTGTGTGATAAATAAGAATGCAAGTCTCCCTTTAGCTAAATTTGATCGCAGTGGAACATGTTAGTCTCATGAGTCACTTTTACATAAAACTCACAACAGCAACCTTATTGTCAAACATCATTTCTGTCATGCTTTTAACATGCCACAAGTCTGAAGTTAAAACTGCCCAGAAAACAATTGAGATGAACAATTCAACAAAATAATATCCATCTATAATGTGTCACAGCATATCATTATAGAAGGAGCATCATGATGTTATAGAGATGCCTATAAATCATGTAATATCATACTATATATTCTACAGGAAGAATTCAGTTTAATTATGAAACACTGAATGAAATGAAAGAGATTGGTTTAAGTTATCAATACTTTTGTCAGTTAGAAATTACTTAAAGAATTTGTTTTGTTTGTTTTATTTATAATACAGCTACATGCTTGGTCCTAAACATTTCAAAAACAAGATCAACTAATAGCATGCCTCACTTTTTCTCTGGTGCTACATTTATGGGACAATATACAACAAGCTCCACCACACAGACAGATGTCCACATCACTGCACCATTCTGCCAGAAACTCAGACACAAACATCTGCAACAATTAGAAGAAATGAAACCAGAGGCTTCCCACAGCTTCTAGGACACATTGAAACCTGAGCAACCCACTTTGCTTTCATTATGCTTTCTGTATACATCATAAACACATAACAGGCTCTCTGTACAACAGTTGTAAAAACAGGGCATTGAAGCACGGCAGCTAATTTGGTAAACTTATGCTAAGTCCTGTTGGTCAATGCCCTGATTTCTTCACTGTCTGATCTTCCAAGTCTGACTTTTGCCAAGACACTTGGCCCCAACCTGAAGAAACAGATGAAGCCATGTCTGAAAGCAGCTGATGAGGGTTATTAATATTTACAAAGAAGTGAAACTTAAACTTTTCCATGAAGCTGCTGAAGTGAAACTTCTGTGAATGGGTATGTATTACCAGAATAATCTGTTTTTGTATTCGCATAGGAACGGGTCAAACATGGGTCAAATACATGTGCAATGGACAAAAGTAATATGTCTACACATAGAAATGGTTGGAGGTGTCAGCACATTCAATTTGGAAAAAAAATGAAGTGACTCTTGCCAAAATAGAAAAAACTCTGTGTGATACATATCACACATGATAACATACAGGTCACAAACTAACAAAGGTTCGAACCTGGACATTTATTGACTAAATGCTTCTAGGGCAGCTGTGGGATGTTTCAATGCTTGTTGATGCAGAAAAGAACAAACACATGATTCAGTGTTGACTGGGAGTTGTCTTACAATGAGATGGATGAAGAGGTAACGAAGGTGAAGAAGATATACAATTTAAAAAAACAGAAACCCTCCTATCTCTTAAAAAAGCTGATTCATGGTTCACCTACTCTGCAACCACTCCGTCCTAAAATAAACAGTACAGTCTCACTGGAAGAGCCAAACACCACATTCTGTCCTGATGATATTGTGAGATGAAATTTCCAAAGTACTACATTTCATTTTCACTGCCAGCACAGGATGAGCTTCAAGAACTAATCATAAATTATCCTTACCAGAGCAATGTGCTATCTGATCTACACAGTAATATATAAAAACTATGTCTAAGCGGTTGCATCTCAATCACATGATGACAGTTTACTGACCCAGAATCAGTATTCACTCAAAAGAGCATAGGGCATGCTGCAGCAGTTGTGTACTTACAATGAGCAAAAGGAGGTTTAAATGGATATTCTGTAAACATTATACCTTCAAAAAAAAATTTAACCATGAAAGAAAATATCAGACACAAAATGATGATTTGCTGGATTTGCTGTTGCTGGGGAAAAGGACACGCCAGCTACTCTTCAATCACATTTGTCAACTGTTTTCAGTCAGGAAACAAGCCAACAGTCATTAAACTTTATTTGAGACTTACCACAATCCCTGTGGAGGGGCTGAGGTCCAGCTCGATGATGAAGCGGTACCTCCGGGCCAGAAAAGTGGCCCGGGTGGAGGGCATCAACATGTAGGGGTATGTGGTGGGGGAGAAATCTGGCTGCCATCCTTTCGGTAAGACACTCAGCAAGTCCAATTCATTCTCTGAGTTCAGCTGTAAATACAATGAGTCCAATATGATCAGTGACTAATCATTCATAACATCTAGAAAGGACATCAGTTAATGGGCAATTATTAAAATGAAAGCAGAATACAGAGGCTACCACACTAATACTTAGATGAGACTGTTGATTACTTGTATTCTACTGGTGCTACCACTCTTCTCAATGAATGGTCAATGTATGTTTTCTCTATTACAATATGCCAGCTCTTAGTAGCATATCACTTTGTATGACATTATTACCGCACTGATATTTCATTGATATTATCCCTTTGATGATGGTGAGTTGTTCAGGCTTAAAAGAGGCCCCATTCCTATATCCACACTTTACCACAGGCATAATGAAACATTGTCCCAGGAGCAATGTGGGTCATCAAACTGATTTTTGGCACACCTCACAAATGGTGCTATTTTTTTTTCTAATGGGCTGCTGCCACAGACACTTTCCGTGCAACCAAGCAGCACGAACCGACTGTGGTAGACTCATGAACAGAAAGTTAACCAGCTCCGTTGATTCCTTTAAACTTTTAAGTTGTTACTCTGGGCTTCATTTTCACTTCACTGGTACACTTTGGACTCATCTTATCTGGGAGTTCACTTTTAGGGAGAGTAACCACATTTCTAGTTTGACTGAAAACTAAACACTTTAAGATAGTTTGCATCCCTGTAAGCTTTAGGAAATTAACAATCAAAGATAAATCTTCTAAAGTCTCCTTTTTGTTATTCATGTGTCGCATAATCAGATTTGTCTTGAGAATAGCAAACTAACCACAGATCCAAATATTTGCATTAGGGGTTCACATATTTTTTCCCCCAACTACATCATGAGTCTTTGAGTGATATGTTCATTGTGGAGAAGAACAATACAATCAATACAATCTGTGTGAGTGTTTGTTTTTTTAATCAACAACATTTGTGTTTGTTCGTTACAGTGACTTAGGTTTATGACAAATGTCTACAGAAAATTATCATACTTTTTTATTGACACCATATAAGTGTAAAACCAGAATGACACACCAGCAGCATGACAGTGGAGAGTAGTACTCTATGTTAGAGATGCAACAATCGATCAGCTGGTGGTCGGAAGTAGGAAGTGGTACATTAGTGAAATAAGTAGTAAAAAAGCAGCAGCATACTAACATTCAATGGAATTTCACATAACGGTTTTAACTTGTAGCAAACCATTATTACCACTACCACATACTATTACCACTTTTCCAACCTCGGTGCTGCTAGGTCACAATGAGGACAGAAAAAAATGTATAATTCAAAATTTGACTCACCACTTCAGGCTTTGAAGCTGGACAGATGACCTGATTAAGTTTACCAAGGAACCATGCCAGGCGCACATTCCTGGAGATGCGATACTCCTCCTTCATCAGCAAGTAAATATGGTCAGCCTCCTCCACCTTGAGATGACAAACACACACAGTGGTTTCAGCAAGTAAGGTGGCCCCTTCTCCCTGTGAACTCCTTCCTGTGTTAATGCTTCAATTTTTAAATAGATATAATAACATCTGACTGTGTGACAGGGTTGGTGTTTGACAACTACTAAAAATCCATGACAACAAATGACTCATACATGAGGTCACATGAACAAAAGGCAATTACAGGTTCATCCAAAAACCTCATAGAAGACTGAGCATAAACATGTGCAAACTATTTATCAATTTATAAATGTTAATTTGTAGATATTATAGTATAGACCGTTTAATAAATATTTTTGTACATTAATTTCAGCAGCATCACTGTTGCTAACTTTTTGCTGACTAATACATGAGAATTAGAATGCTTCAATATGCAACTGGTTTTAAAACCAAACCCTATCTAAGTCTCTGCCAGTTTAAAATACCATCTTCCCTTGCTAAATTTGACAGCTGCCTTAGATATAATATAACTTTTGTCTCTTTTTGTTTGTGGATAGTAAGTACACTGTTAAGTTCCGTGTAGCTACAAGCTGCATCAGTTACATTAGCGTCCTCTTCGGTCACATGTTTACCTTTATAAATAGCTTTTCTGTTGACTCTCCAACTAACGTTTCATGTGGACGTTGGCGTCACTGCTCACCTTTTCACGTTGAGATTTGAACTATTACAAAACATTTTCATGATATAAATGCAGGCCGAGTTTATCAAAAGACTTAACGAATTAGCAAAACGTAGATAATACTGCGCTAGCTAAAGTCTATATTTACTGCTGAGGACAGAGACACTTAATTCCTTCGTTAAATCATCTAGTTTGGTGCAGGATGAAAAGTGACTTTCCAAGCCACTGCGTGCTCTGCACCAACCGGAGGACTGTGTGTGATTTGAATGCACCTAATTACTCTGCTTACAGGTTAGTAACACAAATAGAAAACTCTGGTGTTTCTGGAGACCTAACCTAACTAAACACGTTAAGTTGCAGCTGAGCAGGCACGGCTAGCTGCTGAGCTAACATGCTAACACAAGTTACATGTCGTCCTCCTCTGTCAACACAGCTCTGTCTGGAGACAGTTTTTTTATTCATGGTTCACTTTAAACTGCACTTCTACGACTTCTCACAGTTAGAACAAACTACCAATTGTAAAATGTGCAGTTTTCTCCCACCAATGGAGCTCTGGTGTTAGTGCAGATTAAAGGTGATATTACCTCATTGTCTTGTCTCTCTGCCATGCCTTGTTTACCATACGGACTGCAGGGATGTTTACGAGCGTCGCCTGACAAATATTCACTTTGGTTTGTGTAAATTCTTCTGCCTTAACACTTGTTTATCATCTGCCTTGTCTATTCACCTGGTCTTCGTGGACCAGTGTCAGTTCGCATAGTGACATTTCGCATATTTCCGGTTGAAATCTTTCAAAATAAAACGTGTTACAATTACACATGTAAATACGCACCTCTCAAATGCCAGTGTTCCCCCAAATGTCAGTTAATAACAATAACAATGACAGCCATTTATTTACAAACAACCACCAATATAAACCCCATATGATCTATTATTAGCGCATATACAGGCATAGATTATAAAAGTAATGAATAAATTTAGCTGCTTCAGTTTCAGGGTTCTGATATTTTACATGTTGTTACTGTGGTAGGGTTTACTCTTATTGGGAATGCAGTTTACTGATTTTAGTGCATTAAATGCGATTTTCAGCTTATCAGAGTACGCAGTCAAGTTTGTGTATCTTTTCTTTTCGTACATGTGTTTGTATGTATTTTACCTTTTTTCATAATTACATTTGAAATATTCAGTAAAAATTCATTTCTGCCATATGTCTGCGATGCATTTATTTTGAAATCGGGCTCAAAAAAACTTCTATGGAAATAATTGTTTTTGAGCTGCACATGATCCGGAAGTGCAGGCGCTTCTTTGTACGTCTCAGTGGAAAACAACAGTAGAGGCTAGACAGACACTGAACAGCTAGTGGTGAAATTATGAGTGAAAAGTAAAGAGTCTCACACACAACATCAGTGAAAAAAGTGCTGAAGTGTGTTAAAACTCAACATGGAACTGGAAAATCAGAAAACGCAATTAATAAAAAAGCTTAATATTGTTGATTAGTATAGTTTTCACAAAAAAAATGTTTTAACATTTGTTTATGCATTTGCTTGTGTATTTAATTTCTAATGAAATAAACGTATCTCTAGTTAAATACACGACTTCACTTAAAATTGTTTATTGAACTAAATTAAAAGTATTGAATATGGGCAAATAATAGTTTTCCTCTTATTGTTTATTTCCACGTGTATCTCATGCCAATTGCACCAGTGCTGTAATAACGTCAGTGTTGTATTGTTCATTATTAACAGTGTGAATGTAGATATGTGTGACTGTTGCGGTGGGTGTGAGTTTCTGCAGCTTGATATAAGAAGGATCCAGTGCTACCTGGCAGGTTATGTCAGGACAGAAGTCCCGTTCAGATACATTTGTGTACAGCGAGATTGGTGTCGCATCGTGATGACGTCAAACTGAATGCGACGGAACATTATTTTCCCCACGCTGTTCGTCGCTGTTCATGGTTGCTCATCGCTGCATGTGTTTCCAACACTAGTTTCTAGCTTTGGCTTTTGTTAAATGATGGACAACAAACGCCCCAACGCGTCCAAGAAGAAACCCAAAGCCTCGAAGATGAAAGACGGCGAAGACCCGGTGAAAAACTTCGAGAAATGGAAGAAAAGATACAACAAGACGAAAACACGAGTGAAGCGAGAGAGAGCGCAGAAGAAGAAGCCGGAGTGGCAGGTCGAACGGGAGTACATCCAAAAGCTTGTCAGCAGGTACGGACAAATCGACAGCAAAGAGATTGTCAAGTTTTCCGATTTTCCCATTTCAAAGAAAACGTTGCTAGCTTTACAGGAGGCTCAGTACAGACAGCCCACAGAGATTCAGAAACAGACCATCGGCTTCGCTTTACAAGGCAAAGATGTCCTCGGCGCGGCCAAGACAGGCTCCGGAAAGACTTTAGCCTTCCTTGTCCCAGTGCTGGAGTGTCTGTACCGACAGCAGTGGACTTCCATGGACGGCCTCGGTGCGCTCATCATATCTCCCACCAGAGAACTCGCCTACCAGACCTTCGAAGTTTTACGCAAAATTGGAAAAAACCACGAGTTTTCTGCGGGGCTGGTTATCGGTGGGAAAGATCTGAAGACCGAGTCAGAGAAGATCCACCAGACCAACATCGTCATCTGTACCCCAGGCCGCCTGCTTCAACACATGGATGAGACCGCCACCTTCCACGCCTCCAACCTCCACATGCTGGTCCTGGACGAGGCGGACCGTATCCTGGACATGGGCTTCGCGGATACGCTCAACGCCATCGTGGAGAATCTCCCCAAGTCCCGACAAACGCTGCTGTTCTCCGCCACGCAAACTAAGTCCGTCAAAGACCTGGCCCGGCTCAGTCTGAAAGACCCGGAGTACGTGTGGGTCCACGAGAAAGCTAAGTTCAGCACTCCGGCCACGTTGGAGCAGAGCTACGTGGTGTGTGAGCTCCACCAGAAGGTCAACATGCTGTACTCGTTCATCAGGAGCCACCTGAAGAAGAAGGTCATCGTCTTCTTTGCTTGTTGTAAAGAAGTGCAGTACTTGTTCCGAGCCTTCTGTCGTCTCAGGCCCGGAATGCCCATCCTGGCTCTGCACGGCAAGCAGCAGCAGATGAAGAGGGTGGAGGTCTACAACGACTTCCTCAGAAAGCAGAACGCTGTGCTTTTTGCCACTGACATAGCAGCCAGAGGCCTGGACTTCCCTGCTGTCAACTGGGTGCTGCAGTTTGACTGTCCAGAGGACGCAGACACCTACATCCACAGAGTGGGCCGCACTGCCAGGTACAAGGAAGGTGGAGAGGCGCTCCTGCTGCTGCTCCCGTCAGAGGAGAAAGGCATGCTCAGCCAGCTGCAGGAGAAGAAGGTTCCCATCAATAAGATCCAGGTGAGACCTCACACATACACATCATTCTGTGCTCACAGTGAGACCGTGTCAGTGTTTAAGCTGTTGTTTGTGGTGATGTCGTGTTGGATTGCACTATCAAACTATGTTCATGCTCAGCTGTCAGTTGAATTTAAATCCTAAAATTAACATAAATAGCATTAGTGACAAAAACAGAACAAAATAAGACAAATCATATGATTGTGCCATTCAGCAGCATTTGTGAATGTTTAGCAGGAGGTTTAAAACATGAGTTCTGTGTCTGTGAATCTGATTCACATCTTTCTGTGGTAAATCACCACGGTAACTAATGCTGAACCGTTGACTTGCTTCAAAAGATCTAATAAAAACCCATCGACAGTTTAAACTACAGACCAATCATATCACTGGAGAACCAGCATCATTCTACAGGTTCCTGACAGGGACAAAATAATTTATGATAAAATGAGAAGTGTTTAAGAGCAACATATATTTTTTTATATCAGTGGCATTATTCTGTTTTTACACATGTCCACTGTGATTTTTTTACCCTAATGTTGGAGGAAGAGTTTTATCACACTGAATAAACACATAATAACATCAGAGCAGAGGGTCTTTTATTCTCTGCAGAATATACAGAATTATTCACTGCAGCTGAGAATACCAAGAACACACTGCGTGGCAATGACTGGAAAGCCTTAAATTATTTCTAGAATTTTTTTTTATTTTATTCCAATCGTGTGATCACATTGTTTATATTTTATCTTGTTGAATATCATGTATAGATGTTGGTATAACTGAATTTACCTGTAGGTGGCATTAATCACTCTCATATTTTATATATAAGTACTTACTCTATGTTATTGTGCAATCGATCAATCAACTGCTGACTCTTATATTCACATCTGCAATTAAACATTCAAACTCCACACATATGTATTTGTATTTACTATTACATGAAAAAATGTCAGTTGTTTGCAGCAGCAGTGCAGCAATCACACACATTTTTATTAGAATATGTAGAAATATTTACTGTATGTTGTAATGAACAACTCCAGCCTCTTTAACATATATGTGCTCCTCTCAACATGAAAACTGAGTCTTTTTCAGTCAGGAGATGAACTAAACACCAAATTACATTTGTATGGATTTATTTCATTGTCGGATTAATTTCAGGTGAACCCAGACAAACTGCAGAGTGTCCAGCAGAAGCTGCAGTCATTCCTGGCCCAAGAGAAGGAGCAGAAGGAGCGAGCCCAGAGGTGTTTTGTGTCCTACCTGCGCTCCATCTACCTGATGAAGAACAAAGAGGTGTTCGACGTCTTTAAACTCCAGATTCACGAGTACGCCTCTTCTCTGGGCCTCGCTGTGGCTCCAAGAGTGCGCTTCTTACAAAAAGCTCAGGCACAGAGAACTGGGAGAAATGAACCGGGAGAGGAGGAAGAGCAGTCTGAAGAGGAGGAGGACCTGAGGAACTTTAAAGCCAAGCTGAAAGGAAACATGCCTCATACCTTAAAAAGTCAAAACTCCACTTCAGATGACTCAGATGAGGATGAAGAAAGTGATGATGAGCAAAATGTGGATCAGTTGAGGACACTGCTTCTTGGCGCAGACAACAATGACAAGGAGGATGATGATGATGATGATGATCTAAGAGACTTAGAACTGCTGACAGTCAAAAGGAAGGATGTATTCAGTCTTACAGAGGACCAGGAAAGTGAAGAAGAACCTTCCAAGGACAAAAAGAAAAATAAAAGAGAGTCAAAATTCACAGAGGCCAAAAAGATCATCAAGAAAAAATTAAAAGTCAACACCAAAGTAGTTTTTGATGAAGGAGGGGAAGCCGTGCAGCTGTGGCCACCTATTCAACGGGCAGTGGTTGATGACGACGAAGAGGAAGAAGAGATTTCAGGTATCAATGTGGAGAAGGCGAGAGAGAGGCTGAAACAAGAAGACCAGCAGTTTGACAAGCTGGAGTACAGCCGCAAAGTGAAAGCCAAGCACAGAGAGCAGAGGCAGAAGGCCAAGGCAGCCAGGAGGGAGGCCAGCAAGCAGCATGCAAAGGAGTCTGACGAAGAAGACGAGGTGGTGGCGTACCTGGCCAATCACAGCGACGACGAGTTTGACCCCAGCAGCCTACCAGACCCTGACAAACTGCGCACCGAGGAGGACGAGGAAGATCAAACGAGGTCACCTAAACGGCAGCACAGCAGCGATGAGGACGATGAGGAGCTCACAGCAGCAAAGAAAGCAAGACACGAGGATGATGAGGACACAGCTCTGGACACTGGTCTGTCTTTGGCTGAAGATGAGGAGTTGGTCTTGCATCTGCTACGAGGACAGAGGTAGAGACAGGCAGAGAGGAAGCAGGTTTTTTAGAGAAGATTTATAGCTATTATGGACTCATCAATTAAATGAGTGTTGGTTCTGAGAATGAAAATTAACAACTCTTAAAATGTTGAAATGCAAAAGCAGTATGTTAGGCCTGATCGTAACCCTGATGACGTCAGCATTAACTGACCACCACAATTATTCTGTCAGTTGTCAGAAGAGCGTGAGAGCCGCAGAACATGTTGTGTATCTGTTGTTTCAACAGTCTGATAGGAAAGTTCTCTGAGGTTGGAGGTTTTGATTTCAGTTGTAGCTTCCTCTCCCAATCATCCTTCATACTTTGAGTTCTGTTGTATCACTCACTTTCATCATCAGAGGGACTGGGGGTCTTGTAACCAATTGATATTGCTACTAATTGCATTTATGAAATATGTCACATAATCTGATTATTCATTTGTAATTTAAGTCATTTTACAGTTTCATCAGATATTTGTCCAAAGTACTGAATATCCTGGCATATCCTGAATCTTTCTGTCACTGATCTCTGTCCAACTGTGTTGTGCACATGTTCACAAGATAAGTAACAGAAATAGTTGTGTAAAGAGCAGAATGATATGATCAAACTCAAGTGTCACTGGACCACAGCTCCAACTCTTGCTCTCTGAATTCTGCTAAACCTGTAAAATGACAGTTACAGTGTTTAAATTCACCAGTCTTTTCACTCTGAAAATAGTGTTGCATAGATGTTGTATAATGGATATTTTCATATATGTTTAATAACAATCTCTGTGAAAAATCTAATCAATAAAAACTTTATTGTGATGCAAAAGTTATAAATTCACACATTTTGCTGTTTTTCTTTCTTTACATGTAGTCTTTCCTGCGTTGCCTGAAAAAGGATGAAACTGTGAACACACTCTTTGCTCCTCAGTTAGATCATTAAAACTGCTGTTTGACCATAAGATCAGAATTACATTAAATCCACGGTAATAGAGCAGTTTGCCTGGAAGAGTAATTTTAAGTGCATAACAGTATTTTCAGAATGACAGTCCCTTTTATTCCCACAGTAAAACCACATAATTTAATAATCTATTCTAATCCTCAAACCACATGCGTCAAGTCAAATGTCAGTGTGGTTAGTTAACGTTAGCCGTCAGTTTGATAGTGACGTAAATTTAGCAAGTAGTCCGCTACCTGGTCTCACACTAAACCTAAAGTAACATTTTCTTCCTGATACAAAACAGTGTCTTCTCCATGTCAAACATTATCTTTAAAATTCACAAACACCATATGTGGAAACCATGGCATGTTTTAAACGAGACCAGAAAATAATTTTTACTAAACCCATGGACCGGAAGTAGATGGGTGTGGCTTACGTCCCAAAACACTCGTTTTACACAGAGCCAGAGCAGTTTTGAAATATTGAAATAAATGTGCTGGATATATTATTGGTTATTTGGTTTGAGATGAACAGCACAGTCTCACAAACAGCACATACTCACTTTCTTCACAACAAAGTCTCCAGGTAGATAAATGATTGACTTGAGCCTCAGCAGCATGTCCACCAACATTTGCTGGTCACAGCCCTGGAAGAGACAAGCTCAAAATCAAAGTGATCAGCCTTACATATCGTTTTATCTATTTATATCTGTGCTGCTGCATCGTGTGTCTGAGAAAATCAGCATTTCAATCCTCTGTATGTTCTATTTGGCAGAATTGACAATAAAACTGATTTTATAGTAGAAGTGTGTTTTCATAAAGTGCCATTTTAGCAGAATCTCACCTGTAGTAAGTAGCAGCTATGCATTGAGTTAAGCTACACAAGAGAAGTGATTTCTTAAAATTCAACAGAAACCTTCATCTATAATTTCTCTCTTGTAGTAGAAGCAGCATGTAAGCCTTAATGTATGGAGTGATTTTGATGGCCCTGCATTGCTTATGAGTAATGCGATTGAATTGTTAGTGCAATAAAAAATTCTAAATTCCTCAAAATTCAACAAAAGCACCTTTGTACAAATTCTCACTTGTAGTAGAAGTGGCATGTGAGCCTTAATGTATGGACTTATCTTGGTTACCCTGCATTTCTTTGGAGTGACGCTATAGAATAACAATTCCCCAAAATTCACTTAAAACATTTTTCTGCAAAGTCAAAGTCTATTTGTCTATAACAAAAAAAGACAAAACTCAATTTACAATTTGACAATTTATTATCAACTTTTCAAAAGGACTGAAAATTACTGTTTTTTTCTATTCTTATATCTTTGTTTTAATTTATTATTTATTTCTAATTCTTTTTATATGTGCCCTTTTTTTATATTAATGTATTTGTTATGATTATTTCATATTGACATCTTGATATCTGTTCAAATTTGTGATTGTTCTGTATGAATCTTTGTCTTCAATAAAGTTCTATAAGAAATAAAACCTGGAGACCTCAGTATATTTACTATATAGAATAGAATAGAATTATATTTTTATTTGTCCCACCGAGGGGAAATTAATCTGTTTGACACCTTCAAAAAATCATGAAAATACATTAACAGAGACTGAATAGTTAAAAATAAATAGTTTATATCAAAACTGCATATATATATAAAAAACAGCACAGAGATCACTGGTGGAGAGAACAGACAGATCATCTTCTGGAGGCTCCAGAGTTAAAAGGACTGTTTCCACACAAAGACTCCCAGTGAAACTTACTGACCAAGTCAGATACTCAGACATTGTTACCTTGAGTTACACAGGCCACTACAAGTATTAACAGTTAATAATAGTTTTATTTTGTGAAACAGAATTACAACTGCATTGTAATAATTGCAGTTATTGAAAACAGTTGGCAGTGTGTTTCTTCTTGTGGACATCTTGGATTCATGTCCATTACAGGTCGTCTCAGCAGCATCATGATGAATTAGCTCCATATTCTTCATATTATCGTCCCACCACCTCCTCTCCTCTCTGTGTCGACTCTAAAAAGAGAATGGAAAACAAGCAGGTTGTAGTTAGTCAGGTAAACAGTCATGTAATTCATCACTGCATCTCGTCTGACAATAAAATGAAATATTTACCTTTTTACGTGAGAGTTTACTCTTCAGATTGTCGTCCCACCTCCTCTCTCCTCCTCTCGTGTCTCGTCTGGAAGGAAAACAGAAGACAAGCAGGTAGTAGTTTAAAATCCTGAAGAAAGCAGGTGAAGGTGTTTGTATGTGTGTGTGTTTGTGTGTGTGTGTGTGTGCGCACACATGGTGTCAGAAGAACTGCTTACAATTGAATGTCAGCAAATCTAAGGAGGTGGTGGTGGACTTCAGCAGGAGACAGCAGCGTTCCTGCACGGCCATTAACATCAATGAGGCTCTGGTAGAGAGGATGAACAGCTTCAAAATCTCTGACAACCTTCCATGGACTGATCACATCCAAACCCAGCCAAAAAAGACAAACCAGCATCTGTACCATCTGAGACAGCTGAGGAAGTTTGGGGTCTCTCCATCCATCCTGAGGTCCTTCTACTCTGACGCTGTGGAGACTGTTTTAACTCAGAACATCATGTCCTGGTTTGGGAACGATGAATGATGCTGCAGATCTGTTCTCCCTTCTCTGCAAACCATCTACAACAAGAGATGCAGGAGCAGAGCAGTCAAGGTCAAGATACATTTCACTGCATGAGCATAACTGTACATGTGGTAATAATATGAAATATTTACCTTTTTATATGAGAGTTGACTCTTCATGTTGTCCTCCCACTCACGTCCCTTATTTTCTCCTCTCTTCCATGTATCTCATATCAATTCAATTCAATTCAATTTATTTTATTTATAAAAACATTTATTTCAAGGCACTTTACATAGAGAAACCCAACATTTCCACAATGAGCAAGCGCTTGGCAACAATGGAGAGGAAAAACTCCCTTTTAACAGGAAGAAACCTCCAGCAGAACCAGACTCAGAGTGGACGGTCATCTGCCTCGACCGGTTGGAGTGAAATGAAAACAGGGAAAAGAGAAGAGAGAGAAGAAAGAGAGGGAGGAGGACGGGGGAGGAAGAAAAGAGGGAGACCAGGAAGAGACAGTAGAGACTAGATGTTTACAAGTAGCTGTTAAAGTAAAATTATCATTACAATTAATATTACAATAATAATAATAATAATAATGATGATGATGAAGATAAAAATGATGATGTCATCAAAGAATTGGAATCCAACAGCTCTGGAGTCAAAACTTCCTGAAAAAGAGAAAGGTTCATCTCCTTTATTGTTTCTCTTCTCTGTTAAAATAAATCTCAACAGAGATAAAAACTTCAAATCACATATGAAGAGAAGAACAGATCAGTCAATACATAAAAAATAACATTAGAATAATGGATATTTACCTTTTTACATGAGGAAGTTCATGTGGTATACTGCCTTTCCTCCTCCTCCTCCTCCTCCTCCTTTACTCTCCTCTCCTCTCACTAGCATCCCTATTCACTTCAACTCAAATAAACTCATTAACATCAAATACATATATGCATTTACATTCTTGTATTATTCTATATCAAACATAAATAGATACATACAAATACTCCCCGGTTCTCCTCCTACTTAATCTAATGTCTCCTCCTCCTCCTCTCTTGTCTCCTTCTCCAAATCTCCTGTTCTCCTCCTCCTTCTCCTCCTAATCTCCTGTTCTCCTCCTACTTAATCTAATGTCTCCTCCTCCTCCTCTCCTGTCTCCTCCTGGTCTCTTGTCTCCTCCTCTTACTCTCCTGTCTCCTTCTCCTCCTACTTAATCTAATGTCTCCACCTCCTCCTCTCCTGGTCTCTTGTCTCCTCCTCCTACTCTCCTGTCTCCTCCTCCTAATCTCCTGTTCTCCTCCTACTTAATCTAATGTGTCCTCCTCCTACTCTCCTGTTTTACTCAAATCTCCTGTCTCCTCCTCCTTTCCTATACTCTGCTCTGTCATTGTCTAGTCTCGTCTCCTTTACCACCTGTTTTTGAAACCACTGATATTCCATATCACCCCTGATGCTGCAGCCGTCCTATCAACTGTCTGTCACAGAGGACGTTCAACTGGGAGGTGGAAACACACTGTAGTTTCACACTATTCCCATCAGATCACACTCACTCTGTGAAGACTCCCTGTTTGAATCATGGTGTAACAACTCCCAACACAGTTCAAATGAATTCAATTCAAATAAAGTCATTAACATCAAATACATACATGCACTTAAAGGCTTATCTTATCTTATCTAAACTTATCTTATATGAACTAAAGATATCTAAACTTATGTTATCTAATTAAACATAAATTCAGTTCAAATAACTGAAAAGTAGTGAATATTAACTATATTCACTGAGGAAAACTGAATTTAAATTCAGGTGTTTTCCCGAAAACATTTTACCTGGAGGCTTACCCTCCTCGTCTGCGTCCCTCTTCCGTTTACTCAGACTCCTCAAGTTTGTCCTCCACATGGGCTCAGAGGGGTTGGGCAGAGGGCGCGAGGAAGAGCCTGCAGAAGAGAATGAGGAAGGGTTAGAGTCATGGGGAGGGGAGGATCCAGATGAGAGAGATAAACAGATACAGGAAGAGGTAATAGTGGGAGAAGATGGGTGAGAGCCAGTTGGAGAGAGAGAGTGAGAGGAAAGAGGAGAAGGAGAGGAGGGGATAAAGGAGAGGAGAGAGGAACGAGAGGAGGAAGGAGAGGAAGAGGGAGAAAATACAGGAGAGAAAGTTTGGAAAAGTTTTTGGAAAATAGTAGTGAATATTAACTATATTCACAAAGAAAAATTGAATTTAAATCCAGGTATCTTTCCGGAAACATTTACCTGGAGCATCACCCGCCTCATCTGTGTCCCTCTTCCGTTTAACCAGACTCCTCAAGTTTGTCTTCCACATGGGCTCAGAGGGGTTGGGCAGAGGGCGCAAGGAAGAGCCTGCAGAAGAGAAGGGAGAGAAAGAGGGTGAGAGAGAGAAAAAGGGTGAGGGAGAGAAACAGGGTGAGGGAGAGAAACAGGGTGAGGGAGAGAAAGAGGGTGAGGGAGAGCGAGACGGTGAGAGAGAGAAACAGAGTGAGGGAGAGCGAGGGGGTGAGAGAGAGAAAGAGGGTGAGGGAGAGCGAGGGGGTGAGGGAGAGTGAGAGGGTGAGGGTGAGAGAGAGAAAGAGGGTGAGAGAGAGAAAGAGGGTGAGAGAGAGAAAGAGGGTGAGGGAGAGAAAGAGGGTGAGAGAGAGAAAGAGGGTGAAAGAGAGAAAGAGGGTGAGGGAGAGCAAGGGGGTGAGAGAGAGAAAGAGGGTGAGGGAGAGCAAGGGGGTGAGGGAGAGAAACAGGGTGAGGGAGAGAGCGAGGGGGTGAGGGAGAGCGAGGGGGTGAGAGAGAGAGGGAGGGGTGAGGAGAGAGAGAAAGAGGGTGAGAGAGAGAAGAGGGTGAGAGAGAGAAAGAGGGGTGAGGGAGAGAAACAGGGTGAGGGAGAGAAAGAGGGTGAAAGAGAGAAAGAGGGTGAGGGAGAGCGAGGGGGTGAGGGAGAGAAAGAGGGTGAGGGAGAGCAAGGGGGTGAGAGAGAGAAAGAGGGTGAGGGAGAGCGAGGGGGTGAGGGAGAGAAAGGGGGTGAGGGAGAGTGAGAGGGTGAGGGAGAGAAAGAGGGTGAGGGAGGGAGAAGAGGAGAGGGAGGGGGAGAAAAGGAGGGAGCTGTCCAGGTCCTGGAGAACCCAGGGGGGGTGATGTCGGACAGGTCTTGAGTCATCTGAGGATAAAAGAAATAGGAGCATTAGACCTCTGCTTCATGTGACATGAAAAAGCAGTGATTAATAATCACTGTGAAAGCAGCTGACATCACTCAATTAAAAGTAACACAATGCAACAATACTTCATATTAAACTCAGAATAAAAGTCATGTGTTAAATTACATAATCATAAACTACGTGAGTTTTTGCAGTAAATACAAACAGGTAGCCTACTTGACACTATAGAAAGAGACCTTACCAGTATATATACATACATACATAGATACACACACACACATTAAAATAATTTCATTCATTCTATTTCTTTGTAATTTAATGAATTCAAACTGTGATACTTCACACAAACAATTGTTTTTACCATTTATTCATTTAACAGTCACTTTCTTTAAAACTTGATCTTACTGCTCAGTGACACAAGTGTCAGAAAATTCAGTGTAATGTAAATTTAATCTCAGTCACGAAACATGCTCTGATTGAGTTTACTGTCACAGGTAAGTGAGGAAAACTGACAAATATTCACATCACAAAGTATTTTGTGGCACTTTATGCCTTCAAGACATTTGAATAGCTCGTTTTATAATAATTAATCAATAAAAAAATAATTAACTAATTATTTCAGCTTTTAGTTTCTAGGAGTAAATAATAAAACTGTTATGTTTCAAACCAGGCATCATTTAAAAACATTATACTTTTCATGTAAGTTACCAAGTTTCCTGTTGAATAGAATATTTTAATTTGTCCCACAAGGGGAAATTTATCTGTTTGACAACATAAATAAACGCTAAAAATAGATTAACAGGAAATAAGCAAAATAACGGAAAATAAATAAATGTTTTGTATAAAAAGAAAAAAAATTAACATCATATTCATGTCATATCATAATATTCTTGACAACCTTCCTGCAACAATATTCTTCTTTATGTTTTTATTAAGTCTCATATAAGTCTACAACAATATGAAATTTAACACGTTTTATAGAAAATATCATTTGGCAGAACTGACAGATTTTAATATGAGATATTGTGGGAAAGTATTGACATGTCTCATTAAACTGACGAGGATTAAATACTGTTTTCACCACGTGTGTTAGGCTACTTAAGACTCTTAGTTATAAAATAAGCAAAAGCATTTTTTAGTAAGTTGGTTTATTTCGCCGCATGATGCAGTTTAGCATCATTAGCAGTTTCGGGTCATTTCCACAAGTTCCAAATTAAGTGATAATATTTCAAATTTAAGACAAAACAGTCAAGCGTCAGTCGTTTTTCATTCATTTACACTGGACGAGATTGTGAATTGTCTCACACGACAAAAAGAAAGAAAGAAAGTGTCAAAATCTTACATCTGCAATGAAGAAGTCCTGTGGTCAGTTAGTTGAGCGTCTGCGACTGCGGGTCGATGTCTGGATGCTGGATGTGTCGATGTCTCGGTGTCTCGATGTCTCAATGTGTACTTTATGAAAATCTGTGAATCCGTGAAAATCTCTGCAACAAACAAACTATCCTTCTCGCCGATCAAATTGTTTGTGATTAAAAAATGCTCGATGTCCGTTTTTTTAAACCTCTATAAATCCGAATGTCGCTCCTGGAGACGCGTCATGGCAACCGCGGGACGTTCTGCTACACAACATGACACTGACCTGGAGAATTCAGTATAGAAGTTTATTCTTCTAGAATTATATTTTTATTTGTCCCGTCCAGAGGAAATTAATCTGTTTGACAGCATCAAAAAATCACGAGAATACATTATATATGTGAGTATGTGTGTGTGACTATGGCTGCGGTTTAGATTACAAACAGACAGCAACGATGGCGTAATTGAGAGGTAAATATTGAAATAAATCAAACGTTGTTAGATTTTATGATTTCATTTTCAGCTGTTGTTACATATCATTATTAAATGCTAGCTCTCCAAAATGAAGTGACTGAAATTCTTATTAGAGTACTCAAATAAACATCAGTTTCTGGGATTAGCTTGGTGCTAGCTAGTGCTGACGCTCGCTAATACTAGTTAGTTAGCTAACTAGGACAAGCTAGTTAGCACTAGCTAGCGTTAACGCCAGCTAGTATTAACCACCTCAACGTGAGCTAATTTGAACGGTGAAGAAAGACAATGAGTGAGTGGTCGCTACTTGATCTTGGTCTTATGTGTAGGTGTTGATAAACATCCCAGCAGGTTATAATCACTAATGACAGTTTAGTTTAAAAATAATTTCATGCTTTTTTCCCCAAAATGTTGGTAATTTAAGGTTTCTTTACCTCTCACAAAGGATAGTCAACTCTAAAAGCATTTTGAAATATGATTTCACTCTGTCATTTTTGTCAATGATATTTTTAACACTTCTCACTAATCATTACATTGAAATACTTTTTATTTCCTGCGATACAGTTTTAGATCTGGACATGTGTCTTGCGGCAGACGAACTTCAGTCCCCAGATCATCAGCGTCACAAGTGTCCTCGCCAGCATCACCTGTGTCAACACCAGACCCATCAGCATCACCATCTTCTTCTGTTTAATCAGCTTCTATCATTTCATGGTAGGTTGTACTGCTAATACATTGTACTGTGATCAACACTTTCATACTGTATAGAGGAGTAAAATGATGACTACGGAGTGATATGCATCAACCAGCTCACTTACTTCAGACCCTTTGATAATCAACACTCTAATGACAGTGACATTGTTCCTTATTGTTATATGTTTTGAAATTCAATGTTAATGTGGTGCACGTTTTAAAATAAATGTGTTTTAACCAAACGTGGCCTCATCATTTTAGCAAACTTTATTTTGAAAATAATCCAGAGAATTAACATTTAACACTACTCCCTCGTGTTGATGACACCGGTTGGTGTTAAGAAGTGTTCATTTTTTTAATCCAAAGGGAGTCAGTAGGTAACACTACATTAGTGTTAAAGTACCAAGTCTCAAAAAGAGTTACATTAACACTTTGTGGTGTAGACCCATATACATATATATGATTTGATATATAGTGCAAAAATATGCATCAGCTAGTCAGTCAACTCAAAACTTCAACTGTTTTAAGACGACACTGGTAAATCATGCTACAATTGAGACAGTAACATGAAAAGATGAGCGATACAAATGTAGACTTTTAATAAATGCAGTATTTTGTTAAGCTTTCAATGTGTGACAATGACTGTCGTGTGTGTACATACAAGAACGGTTTTTAATAATAAAAAGTTTCAAACTGTCAATGTGTAGAGTGTGTGTGGAAAAACAAGTGTGAAGTGACCCTCAAAAAAGTTAAAAACAAAAAGAAAAAAGAAAAAAATACAATTTACAAACATATTAAACATCCTCACTACAACTAACACACAAGTTGGAGGCCATCTGTACAACGCTCCCAAAACCCTGAACCAAAGTGGTGCAGAAGGACGCCAGCGCTTCAACAGACCAACTTGTGAATGATGGAAGTCACCTTGGGAAGGTCTAGAACAAAAAAGAGAAGGAGACAATCAAAGCACAGTAAAGAAAAAGTCAACAACCTGGGAGGCAGATCATTACTGACTGGTAACAATGCTAGATGCACACACACAGATGCTCACTGTACAACTCTGAGGTGCCCTCAGTTACACATAAAGCAAAACTGCTAACCAAACTACTGTGAGGATCTATAGTGTTAAAAACAGCTCAGTTACTTGGGGACACTTATCATTAGATGTCCTGTTCATCCAAGTATCCTGGTAAATAAGATGTTGACTGCTTAAGATCCTAGTAATGGTCACATGATCATCGTGTTAAGTGTGTATTAAGGTCATCAATCACTACACTGAGCAAATTAAAATAGTCAAAATTAATCATTTAGTTAATTATTGATTTGTCTGAGATTAATGATCAAAACAGGAATTTCACAATTGTTACCAATATTGGCTAAAGATCCACAGCTGGTGATGTCGAGCTAGGTAACTAGCTAGCAGGCTGGTTAAATCGAACATAAATACTTTTAATATATACACAAACTGACACTAACGCTGGGCAAATACTACAAAAACGTAATCTACAACACTATAGTCTGCTGATAGAGAATATCCACTCGATAATTTTAAATATATCCGCATTTAATCAACTTACCGCTGGAGTTGCTTGACGACCAGCATAGAAATGAATGGGGTCCGACGCCGCGATGGTCTCTGTTTGGAACTATTGGCGTCCCCAGTACCCGGAAGTAGCGTCCGCCATTTTTTACAACGGGAGTCTACGAGAGTGTCGCCACTCTTCTAATCTAAACCGCTCTGGTTTTACACAGTGAGGGTCCGACTCACCTGTTACTAGCAGGTGGCGCAGCGCGATCAATTTCATAAATGTTGATAAAGATCAACATGAGCCTTAAATACTGGATTGTTATGTAAAAGTAATAAGAAAACAAATGACATTCACCACTAAATTACAACAAAACAAAAAAAACAACAACTCGCATTTTCATCAGACAAATTCATGTTTTAACGTTAAAGGTTTAACTCTTAACAAGCTGCTGCTAATCACAACGCGGCCATTTTTCCTGAGGGTCGCGAACGCAGCAGGTTCGACCGGTACCAACATCCGACTGGTACCGGAGCTTCTCCCGGTTCCCGTGACTCACAGGTGAATCTATTTTAGTGAAAGTGACCGTAACCAGAAATAAGTGCCGTGGGCCGAAACAACGAATAACACCATGGCGGCAGGGGAACCGCAAAACTAACGTTAATGTTTTACTTTTGACAAATCTGGCCTCGTGGAAAGTAGAAACACTTCACGTTTGTTATTAAACTGAAGAACGTAACTTTTGTCAAAACAAACAAAAGGACAAAATGTTTTTTACAGGTCTTACTGAAGCGTCTTGGCTGCTAGCTAAATGTTTAGCTTGTCTTCCACTGTGTCTGGTCTGAATGTCTGAATTTCGTAACAGTTGAAGTGATTATAAAACACTGAATGGGGCCAAACAATATTTAATTGTGCATCGTTTCGCAACACTTCTGTTCAGAAATGTCTACGCCCACTAATATGCTGGTTATTGAAGGCCAAAAGCTGGAGCCTTGTGGTCCAGCGGGAGCCGGAGACTCCTCAGTCAAGGTCTTAAATACGGTGGCGAACTGCGGAGCCGCCACCGCTCCTCTATCAAAACCTGAACCAGTCTCTGGACCAGCTCCAGTTCTCACCGGCCACGGTCACCAGCCGATATCCACCACTGCGACCGTGGCGGCCCCCGGGCCTCAGACGTCCTCTCCGTCTGTTGTGGTGGTAGCAGCCACCCCAGGAGGATCCACCTCCACCGGTCAACTACAGGTAACAACTCCAGCTCTGAGCCAGTTAGCGTCCGTGAAACAGACCGCTACTCCTGGAAGGACAGTGGTGATAACTGTTCCCAGGACAGCAGCTCCGCAGCCAGTCGCCGTGGCCCCTCGACCTCACCAGACCCCTTCCTCACAGCTCCCAGGCCATATCCAGATACCACCAGGTCAGACCACCGTTCACCAGCACTGATGATCCACATGTATTTTATCACATTATCTGCTTGTTTGTTTGTTTTTCAGGAGAAAACATCAGTTAATTACAGTAGGATGTGATTTTTGGACTGTAACTGTTGCAGGTATGATGTTGATCCGCAGTGACAGTGGACAGCTGATGCTTGTATACCAGCAGGCTTTGGCACAGGCTCCGCAGGGACCAAGAATCGTCAGTGGGCAAGCACCTAGAATTCTAGCCCACCAGGTGTGTGTCAGTACCATTATATTTAATGAGAAAGTGGAAGGATATATTGATATGTTATTGGTGCTCCTGTGGTTGTAACTAGCTGTCATGTGTGAGGTTTAGGTGTCTGCAGCAGCTGGAAGTAAAAGTAATGAGAAGGTGACAGTGATCAGGATGACACCGCCACCTAGTTTCCAGTCACCACCAGTCCAGAAGACAGCTGTGGTGAAGGTACTAAGGAACAGCTGATTTACATTTAAAAGTCACTGATAATTCCCATTACCATTCTCAGCTGTCATTGGTAATGATAATGAAGAGTAATGACGAAAATATATAAAATTAACAATATCAGTGTTTGTTTTAAATAAGAGAGCTGCCAAAATATGACGCAAAACAACACAGATTTGCTGCAATACCTTTTTTTCTGATAATCTGCTAGTTCCACACAGTTAGCCAGATAACTAGATAGGTAATGAGGTAGTTGATACCTTGCTTGTTTTTGTAGATAGCAGATGAGTTGCACTGGTTTAAATTCACATGGACTGACTTGTATGAAGCTGAAATCAATCAATCAGTCAAACTTTTTTTATATAGCACTTTTTGTACAATAAAAATGCAGCGCAAAGTGCTTTACATATTAAAAACAAAGTCACTCCCACCCATTGGCCCACTTACCCTTTACCCCCACCCCTCCACCCCTAATCCTTTATCAATAATATAACATATAGAGAAATTATAAGAACTAATAATAATATAGCTGGGAACAGAAAAAACCAGAGGGAACACTATCACAGGGAGCCGTCTGCATCGGGAGGCAGCTGCCGGGCCCAGGAGCCCGGCCGCCCAGCACTGAGCCACAACCCAACCTCAGACAGGGACAAGGGCCAAACACCACTGTTGTGGGGTGGGTGTCTGGACCCCACCAAGACCAGAGGAGGGTGGACCCCAAGCCAGTGCAACAGCAAGCAGAACCAACAGCCACCCCCGATGCAGAGGGCTCCCAGTGAGAAAAGACTGGAGTTAAAAAAAAAAACTAAACTGAGTAAAACTACTGCAATGTAAATTAAACAAAATAAAATATTAAATGTTAAATAATAGTTAAAGTAGATAAATAAGTAAGTGAGACATAAGACAGTAGGTAGGTAGAAGGTTGAGCCTGAAATGAGTTTTGTTAGCATCGGTGAGTTTCATCTGTTTCTGTTTGTAGTTTTGGTGAGATAGTATATTTTGTGATGTTCAGGTTATTGGTGTTGCTCCCAAACCGGCTGTAGTCCAAACCCCAAGTGCTTTGTCCGAGCAGGAGAATCAGCCTCACATCCTGGCAGCTGCCACACAAACAAAAAAGGAGCCGCAAACAATTTTCAGTCCGGTGAGTCTAACCCGTTTCTTCTCACTAAGGAAGCTGAGGCTTTTGGTCCGAGGGACAGACTCCCTCCACAGTTCAGAGATAAAGTCCAAATAATAAACAGATTCCAACCACCTTTACATACCCAGTATTCAGAGTTGTTGAAAATACCTGAGTGAAGTCCCCTAAGTTTGTAGATTTCTTAGATTGAGGTGCACTTCATAGGTAACTTAGATGTTTCTGAGGATCTACTTTTAATACTACACATTTTTTTAGAGCAAATCACAAAGAATTATACCAGTTTCATGGTATTTAACAGTATTATTTTTTCCTAGTCTTAGTTTTTATACACTTCGGTCCAGAGCATGTTTTCTGCTAAGGTGGTGCAGCACTTTGCTGGTGTTACCTCCGTCAACTGGACAGCATATGTAGTAAATAGTTGTTTGGTTCACGTCCAACCTTTTAAAACCTAAGTATCTCCAACCAACAAACATTAAAGTTCTTCTCTGTCATCATGTGCAACTCCAACTTCTACAGCTTGAGTTTCTTAACTTTCTCTGTCCATTTTCACCTCAACACCTCTGCCAACACAGCTGCTCTGTTACATGGGTGTTTAGTTAACTGCATCAAAAGTGTTTAACTGCGATTTCGCCAACAGGAGACCCTGGAAAGTGTGAAAAAGTGCAAGAATTTCCTGGTAACTCTGATCAAACTGGCCTCCAGCGGCTCCAGGTCCGCCAACATGGCTAACAACGTCAGGGGACTGGTCAGGAGTCTGCTGGTAGGTCTGCTTCTGTCATGTATCAAGGTAAAATAATGAAATCTTTTCACGTCAAGAAATAGCTGATAAAATGTTCTGTTTTAAATTTACCAGCTCATATGTTTTTATTTTCAACATAAATTTCTGGTACATTTACTCGAGATTTCTTTCTGAGATGTTGGCATGTTTTTTTTTTACCCTGCAGGAAGGGAAGCTGGAGGCAGAGGAGTTTACAGAGCAGCTCTACCATGAGTTGAAATCGACCCCACAACCATGCTTGGTTCCTTTCCTCAAGGTGACAAGATTCCGAATCATATTATTGCTGTTACCTCCACAAGAAAAAATAATGGTCTGCAGGTCTTTAAGCATCTCAAGAAATATAGAACATAATATATATAACAATCTCAAGACTGGACACTTTTTAATATGTGGTCATAACTAGTCATCGCGTGCCATATTATCTCACCAAATCTTTAACCAGAGCTCTGTCATCTATCATGTTGTTCATATAAATGTCCCACACGTGCTGCAGGCAGAATGGAACTTCTCTCTACTCGTCCTTCTCTCATTGCTTGTAGAAAAGTCTTCCTGCAGTGCGTCGCCTTACTGCAGACCCCCAGTTATTTATTCAACAAGCCTCAACTTCTAGCAACAAACCTAATACCCAGTCTTCAGCTGTGAAGCAATCCTTGAGTGACAGAGGACAGAACATGAAGAACAGCCAGCAGGTAAAGAAATGTTGTCATTGCAGAATCATCCAGACAGAGGCTGCTTACAGTAATGAGAGAATCCTGATTTAATTGATTTGATGGTCATTTAGATTTTTTTTGTACTGAACTGCAGTGACACATTCTTTGGAGATACACAGCTCTTTGACTACTTTTGTGTTATTAATAGTACTGTCAAGGTCACATTATGGATGTTCTCAATGGTCTACTGTGTGTGACAGTAGTCATCTTTCTTGCTCTCTCTGCTAAAAAAAACATCAAAATTCATGCTTTTTTTATGTAATCACTGCTGTGTAACTTGTCAGCCTTCACAAACACAAATGTAGATGCTGATGATTTTAGTTCGGTATGATGCTTAATGATTGCTCTTAATATGAAGATTTGTCAACAACCTCGACAAGTGATTCTGAGACCTGCGTTGACGACATTAGCCCAGTCCAGAAACTACTTATCTAAGAGCAGCAGACCCAGCCCCAAGCCCACAGTGCTCCAGTCAGGTACCTTCACGGGTAATGTGTGAAAATTCCACTGTTTATGATTGTGAATGTGACGAGATTTGATTCAGAACTGATTCATGATTGAGGATGAATTCTTGGTTAGATAAGAGAAGAACTCTTCAATTCACTTGAAGTCAGTGTCCAACTTCTCTGCAGGTCTCTTAGAATAAACCCAGTTCTTCTCTTCACTGTCTGTGTGTCTGCTGGTCAGTTAGTCCTGTTTATTAAAGCTGAAGTATTTGCGAAACTAGTCTTAAGTAGATGGTCACAAACGCATGTGGATAGAACCAGACCATATCAAGTCCACCAGCTGTCTCCGTAATTCACAAGCACGGATCCAGTTAACTCGTACATAGTGGTCACTATAGTGAACAGCTGTTCAGAGCTGTTTTCTTATATAAGTGTGTGTGTATAGTATAGTAAGTGTAATAGAAATACCTGTATGTTTTTCTCTTCATAGGATCTTTTCCAGTGAAGCATCCTCTTGCTAAGGATCCACCTCATTCTACCAAATTTGGCCTGAAACACAGTTCAGGATCTTACAAGTATCACATACTGTTGATTTCTTTCAATTCAAGTTTGAAAGCTTTCAAGTTGAACACTTCAGCGAATCTCTGTAATTTGTGTGTTTCCTAGAGAAGATGATGATATTAATGATGTAGCCTTCATGGCTGGAGTCAACCTGAGAGAGGAGAACGCACAGATCCTTACCTCCGTGGTTGGTTCTGTGGTGCAGTCGTGTCAGGATCAGCCCTTCCTCGCCCCTAACTCGGTGCTTAGCCGAATCCTTCATACAGGTACAGACAACCGGCTGGCTATGTGGAATAGTTTTAACTTCCTGTATATTGGATTATGTTTTTTATTTAAGTCACAGTGTAACAACATATTGTAATTGTTAAAATACCTTCAGGATATCACATGTCTTTCATATTTTAAACTGTCATTTAATGAAGTAATGAGCTTTTTTTCAAGTCATTAACTTTAGGGAGTTCTTCGATAAGTGCAGCTATAATGTGTCTTGAGTGTTGTAGTCATCCTAATGACACATTTGGTTTGGTGCGTCGTGTGTCAGGGCAGGCGCTGGAAGTAACTGATGTCAGTCCAGAGGTGGTTGCTCTGGTTTCTCACGCTACTCAGGAATATCTCCGCGAACTGTTGGAAAAACTCACTGCCATCGCGGAACTGCGCAAAGCAGCGCTGAAGGTACAACAGTCTGAACCAAAGCCATGGCAGCGGATAACGTCCATGTTGCTGTATGACGGAGTGAATGTGTTTGAGGACAAATGAAATGATGTCAGAACAGTTGACATGTTGCCAGGCTTGGTTTTTAGCTAAGAGCACACAGCCTCTCGCAGTATATGTCTTAATTTGGTTCATTCTGAGGGGAGCAAAAAAATGACTGCCAGTCATTTAGATTGCATACTGAATTACCAACAAGAGTACTGGTAAGAGAAATACATATAAATTTAGCATTTAGCCAACACAGGCAAAAGATCATTTTGAGATCAACAGGTAACAAGTTATGTGAACACTGCTTATGCACATACTGCAAATCTACGTTTCTTGTCATGGCAAAATGTGTTCCAGGAGACCGTGTCGGACACTGCTGAGGCGGTCAGGGGTGTTAATGTGTGTACACATCCATCACAACATCACTGTGCAATGTACATCATGATGAAGGCTGAGTTTGAAGATGGGTGTGGTGTAACACATGATGACTTGATGAGTGCTCAAGAATGGGAACATCAACACAAATACAGTCACAGCTGGTGTGACTCTATGTTTAACTTGTGTTGTCTGTGTGGTCACAGGAGGACCTGTGCTATGTCAAAGTGAGTGATGTACGTTCTCAACTTCGCTTCCTGGAGGAGGTGGAGACTTTGCAGAAGAAGAAGAAAGATGAAGAGGAGAGAGAGAAAATGCTGCGTCTGGCCAGAGTAAGAAACAGAAAGAAATTAACCACTTTTCTCCTCTTAGTGTTTTTAGAGGAATTGTTTTCGCTGCATGTTTTTTTTTTTTTTTTTGGTTTGTGTGAATGTATGTGTGTATGATACCTGAATACCTTTTCACAGAGCCGCTCCCACACTGAGGACCCACAGCATCAGCAGCTCAAGCAAAGAGCCAAAGAGGTGTGTGTTTGTTCAGTTCTTCAGATCAACTACTGACTCATTGATCCAGACAGGAACAAAAGAGTTCAGAGCAAAATAAAAATAAAACAGATTTGTGTGTGTATGTATATACATCGTGTGTGTGTGTGTGTAAACACTTTTTTATAGATGGGCCTTAAATTTGGTTTTGAAAACAGACCATTTTACATTTGCCATCCTCTCTGGTGGACAAACCCTGTGATAGTAGCCAGCAGAACACAATCACTGATGAACGTGTGGTGGATAAAAGTTTGTATAACACAGTACAGTTCAACAGCCGGTTCTACAACAGTTTCAACTACAACTGAACATTGGGATGTTGGTCTAAATCTCCATGTCGCACACACACAGATGAATCTAACCTCATGCCTTCTCATCTGTAGACTTTATTCTCTGTAGAAGTGAAAAGACTCTTGATTTTTGTCACTTCTGTGGACCAGTGTAAACTCTGAAGAAGTGTCGTCTGGGAACACTTCACATCCCTTCGATTTTTCATGCTAATTGTTCATTTAGTAATTCGGTAGCGTGCGTAATGGTTTTTTTTTTTTTTTTTTTTTTTTTTTTTGTTTTTTTCTAGCAGGCCAGAGGGAAGAGTGAGGCAGATAAAAAACAGCAGCAGTAGCAGTAGTGTGGCTATTTAAAGGAAGCTGTAACACCACAAAGGGCTTGTTTTCCTTGTCAGGCTGCTGCGTAGCTCCTATTCATCACTCTCCCTGAGGTTTCTCCACAGCAGCTAAATCTGTTCATTTACATAGCACATGCCCGCTGCTACCAACACCCCCACCACACACACACCATCATGCACTGCACCATACACTCACTGTACGCTTCCAGGTCTGCACACACACAGGTTTAGAGTGTGCGGTGCTTGAATGTGATTTAAAAACAAAACGATTTTAAAAGTTTATTCAGTGACGGAAACTTTGTGTAAAAGTCACTATTTTTTTATCATACTGGGGAAACCATGGCATTGGTGAAGGACAGAAATTGTGAACATACATATAATGCAAGGCTTGTAGTGTTACACATTCATGTATGTTTTTACATTTAAAACTTAAGGTGTAACTTGGTCTTAGTTACAGACCATTGCACCATCATTTTTCTTCCTCATGATCAGGGCAGTTTGGGAAATTCTGACATCACGATTGCATAATGAGGACAATTTAAAAGTTAAGATAAAAATGATTCCTTTTAATTAAAGGTGACTACAGCTAAGACTATAACTAGTTCATGATTATCACATCCGTACATGTGCCGATTCTGTTGATAATTGAATCCTAAACACTAACTCTCCTCACCTCTGACCCACGTCACCCGTGCAGACGAGAGCGTGGTGTCTGTCATGTCATTTAATTCTAATTCTCTTTTCAGTTACAACAAATGGAAGAGGCTGAGCTGCAGCAAAGAGAGGCCAACCTCACAGCCCTGGCAGCCATCGGGCCCCGCAGGAAGAGACCTCTGGAGCTCACTGAAAGCCAGGTTGGATATGTATTGTATGTCGTCAACAGCCTGGCTGCTGCATCTGAACCAGCTGAAGTCATGAAAACACAGACTCGTAAAAAAAAGAAAATAAGGGGTCACAAAGGTCCAGGACCAGTGTCATAATGTGATGTCTTCATCAATACAACACCAGAATTTCTGTTTGTTTGAATTTAAATAAAAACTCATTTTAAACCAGTGAATCATGTGACCAGGGGGAGCATGTACATGTTGAACATGATGGGACCAAGGATAGAACCTTGTGGAACCACACAACATGAGATATGCACAGTGGTGCTTAAAAGTTTGTGAACCACTTAGAAATTTCTCTTTTTCTGTACAGATATGATCTAAAATATCAAGTTCTAAAAGCAGATGAAGAGAACTAGATTTAATCAGTGGAGACAAATATATTATACATGATCTTTTATTTACTGAGGAAAATGATCAATATTATGCAGATATGTAAGAATGTTTGCTTACATACATGCATGTGGCAAAAGTATGTGAACCTTTTGGATTAATGAACTGATCAGCAGTTACTGGAAGTGTTTAGTTGCAGTTAGTGCTGCACAAAGGGGTCACACCACATAGAAAGCAAAGGTTCATATACTTTTGCCACACAGATTTTTAAATATTGCACCGTTTTGCCTCCATAAATAAATAATCAAGTATAATATCTTTGTTTAATTGGGTTCACTTCATCTACGTGTGTGATGATCTGATGTTTTAGGTCATATTTATGCATAAAGTTACATACAATGCATACAAAGTTCTAAGGGTTCACAAATGTTCCAGCACCGCTGTAAGAGTAGGAAAAACAACGGGAAAGCAGATTGAGGCAGTTGAGGTAACTGTTCTGGATCAGTTGGTGTTTCTGTCTCTTCATACTAGAATCAGTCCTCAAAAGGACAAAGACAAAATGTAAATATAACCAGGGTCTAATATCCCTGACTGGTTCCAATTTGATGTTTCTTGCAGAGTGATACCCACTGAGGTTCATCACTCTCACTCCAACAAGAACACTTTATAGCAGCTGGCTGCCTCATAAAAAAACACACGTTGTCTGAAGGATGAAGACAAAAATCTAGAAAACACAAAGCAGTGACAAAAGACAACTTTGCACAGTTCGAGTTATTGAAAAGGCCAGACCCTCATCAGTCTCATCAGAAGTCAGGCTCACAGGAAGCCTAGAGCTCACCACTGTTAGCATGTGTAAGACTATTAGTTTAGCTCATTGAGCCTTTGATTCTCTGTGTGTTTAAGTCGCGGCCCTGCAGGCTGTAGGTTTAAAGATGAGGACGCTCTATTAACTGAGCATATTTCCCGCTGCCTTTGAACTCAGGGGAGCTGCCGCCTGCTGCCTTTCTTTTTCCTCTCACCGCCACGGGGCTTCCTTCACCTCTTCGCAGACTTTACCTCAGCTAGCACACTGATGACAGGAAGTATAAAGGAGTCATCGCAGGAGTGATATGGAGTGGTGCCTCTATTATGCAGCTGCACTTTGTGAGACTTTAGCATGTACTGGAGCTCCAGCAGACAAATGAATCAGTTTATTCATGTACGTGTGTGTGTCACAGGTGCCGCTGCTGTCCAGACCAGGTGTTAACAGAGTGACTCGGGTGATGCTGAAGGATTTGCTGGTGTGTATGGAGCAGGACCCCTTCCTGCGCCACTCTCTAACTCTGTACAAAGCCATGCTCTGATTACACTTTGCTAATCTAATATAATCAGTTTATCCTTCTGTTTTGGGATGTTTTCTTTTTTTTTGCACTTTGTTGTACTTCTACTTCTCTCTCTGTTGTTTATCAGCTGTAAGAACATAAGACTTGTGTAGCTGTGTTCTCAGCTGGGTTTTGAGTTGTGTTATTATTCTGTTTTTGTGTAACTATAAAAAAAAAAAAAAAAAAGCTTTGAATTCATCACATCCTGAGTAGTGTGGTGATGATGATCCATTATTTATCCACTAGTAAGAAGTGAGTTGATGGGCAGGTAACGGGTCAGTTAAACATCAAGCTTTCTGTAAAATAGGAATAAAAAATGTGAGATTTCAAGCAACAAGCACAATACATTTATCAGGCTTTCAACTTCTCATACGCCAGTCACCCTAAAGATCACACACTGACTTGAGGTTAATGATTTAAAACCTTTATAATGTAGTTGTAGAAACAGTTTGTTTGTCTGAACAATCAACTGGACACACACCACTGATGCACTGTAAATGAAGGGCCGGTGTAGGCTCCACCTGCTGAGGACACCCGGGTCTCCTGAAGTTTAGGAGGCGCTCTTTATGATCCGCTACCAACCACACACAGGACACTGACTTCACTGAGCAGCTACATTAGTGACTCCTGTGACTCCTTCACACAAACTGTGACAGATATCACGGGTCCATCCATCCTGCTGCTTTTTATTTTTTTTTCTTGTTAATGAAGCTGGTTAGATTTAGAGAAAGGTGACGTTTGGATTAAAATAAGTGCTTTGTTAGTTTTAAATGATAACTTGTCATCATTTTAGAAAAAATGTTGAATCATTGCTTCTTTACCAAACTCTGGACAGATGCATTTATTCTTTGAAAATTCAAATTCTTATTCTTGGGTTCCCTTTTATTCATTGGGAAATTATCTTACAATAATTATTAAAAAAACAAAAAAATGGTAAGACAGAAATAAAATGCTGGCTTAGGTTGTTGTTCCATGCTCCTGTACAGGTGAACCTCCGACTTGTCCTATAAAACATACTTGAAAAATTGTGTTAATCAGTTTACATGGGAAATACATTCAAATCGTTCTTCTGCAGATTCTTCTGCTGCTGCTAATGTTCTCTGAAACAGCCCTGTGACTTATATTACTACTACAAGTATGTGTAGATGAAACCATATATACACATGTATATTACATTACAACCATTTGACTTGAAGACCAGTGATTTATGTCACTGAAAAGTGAACAGTAGTTTGTGCTGTTGATGTTCAGCAGTCTGAGCAGTTCTGCTGCGTGAACATGAAGTGAATTCATGTCGTGAAACATTTGCTGTCCTCTCAACTAAAACAGGAAAATACATATTATCTCTGCCTTTTAAAATGTTCCGCTGACTGTTTTCTGATTTGACGCCTCAGTCAAAGCAGAACAATAACATCACTCTCATTCTCCTTTGACCCTGACAGAGGTGTCATGATTCACGTTGCCACTAGAGGTCCTAGTCTTTTAAATGCAGACATCAATCATCTGTCCCAACATTAAAAGCACTGACAGATCTGAATGTACCCATGGGTTTTGTTTATACTGCTTAATCTCTCTGGAGCTGTTAGTTCAGTGTTGGGCTTTTAATTCAAAAACAGACGTTCTATGTGTCCATAGTTTCCAGTAAAATATAATATATCACCATATCGCAGGGCTGCTTCTGTTGGTGCCTCTGAGAGGACTGATATTTTGTTCCTATATTTTGTAATTAATTTGTAATACTTTATTATATTAAAATTTTACTTCATTCAGCTTTATTATAAAGAAAATACACTTGATATTCATACGCCTCTGGGAGTCTGATTTTAACTGGTAGTTCTTTACTGAGGCAGCATTTTAAATGTCCTGACCATGTTTTATGATCTCACTATTCCTTCATTATAACTTACATCATTTATAGTGCACAGTTTAACCCTACACCCAAATTGCAAGTTAATTAAACTCTGGATTAAGGGAATATAATGTACTTGTTTCCCATACATGTAACATAACATAACAGTTTATTATTTTTATGCAATTGATATCACAGACGCTTGCTGACCTCAGTGTTAATCTCGGTGAGTTGTTTTTGACAACAAACATCTGGATTTATGGCCAGAATAATGAAAGTGGCTGATTTCCCTCAATTCTCTGAACATAATTGCTTTATTAATCTTTGGAAGTTGATTGTTTTTGATCACATTTCCTTTGTTTCACTCACTAAATTACTGAGTCATTTTGTGTCGAGGCTACGCTTTCCCAGCTCACAACTCAGTGTGTGTCACTTCAGTGCATGCTGCGTTTTGTTGTTTTTAACAAAGTAAGGGTGCACTGGATAGATCAGTAAAAGTTTTTGCATCTGAAATTTATTTCTTTGACCCCATCCCTCCAGCTGGTGGCAGTCTGACTCCTAGACTCCTCTGTGGTTAAAAATGGATGTAGTGTTTCCTAAAGTTTGTACATTTTCCATGATCCTAGCAACCCCCTGCTCTGGTCGACAATTGGGCATGAATGTGGCAATTGTAATTAAAGTTGATCAAGTTGCGTCGTCTTGTGTAGAAGATTGTGTTCATGTCTGGTCATATTGTCATTTTCTTGTTTCTCCATCTGCCACAGACCAGCTGCTGATATGTTTTATGTTGATTTCTTCTGAGTTCAGTCCATGATCTCCTGTTTGATCCGTATGAGTGTGGGGGGGTGCTCACTGCTTCGGCCCTCCCTCCTCAAAATGTATTCACTAAACTGAGAAGAGTCCACTCCGCCACCACATGAGCCTGTGATCCAGAACCCCTTCTGCTGTAACCGCTCCAACACCTGCAATCACACATGAAACAAACAGCAACACTAGAATGAGAAGAGACGGGTAGTCTTTGAACAATACATTAAAACATTTTATTAGCAGTCCTGAGGTCAAACACACTGCTTATGAAAAGACTGAACTTGTTGATCATGTTATGCATCACTTTGAAGTCAGTGTGTGAAGATTTAAAAGGTTTGTTCCAATGCTAGGTACTGTGGTAACATCATAAGACAGACTTGGAACTGAATGAACAGAGACCCTGACTGCTGTACGGGACCTGTGATGGGTAAAGTTGTACAGCAGCTTTAAAAAAGGAAGATGGTGTCTAAAGCTACATGTTATCCTGAACAGTGTTTCCCACCTAGTCAATGACATGACATGCTGCTAAACACAATACATTCAAGAACTCATCCCACCAAGATGCACCACAGCATCACAGGAAGTCATTCAAACCTGCGGTCATCAGACTCGACATCTCCTCCCTCAGAGCGCCATATAGTCTGAGTTAACAGATTAAGAAACTGGACTGATTTCACCCTGTTAGCAGATGTACACAATCATAAATTATTAAGAGAAACAGTGTTTGCCATCCTTGATATCCAATTTCCATCAGATGCCATCTGAAATGTAATAGATACTTAAAATCAGGATTTGAGTCACATGACATTTAAACCTGAAGAGAAACCTCCTTGAAAATGGTGTGGACACCATAAGTACACTGTGTTTTACATGAAAGCACTTTCATCCCAGACCTAACATGTTACCACAGCCTCGCTTTGAACCAACCCAAACTGTCAACATACTAATAGTTGTTCAGTTGACATATCCACACACTACAAGAGGCTGTTTGCACACAATAAAGCCTTTTACCAACAACTTCATCATTGTCTCTCCAAATAGAGATGGAAACCAGTGCACTTTGTAATCTGTAGGACTGAGCCCCTTCAGTTTTGTGGTCCAGTTCTAATGCTGATGTACCCAGTGTAGGGATCACAGCTATACAGTCCCATGAGCAACAAATGCATGCAGTGTGTGTTCTCACACTTTTCTATCAGAACAAGCAGTTTAAGGGATTTGATCACTCTAACTAGCCTTTGCTTCCCAAGTGAATTAGTGAACCTTGGTTTCCCATGATCCTGTTTCCTGTTCATTAGTTTTTCTTCCTTGGGCCACTGTGGAAAGTACCCAGATACTGACCACTACAGACCGTGAACATCTGGATCACCCGTGTATTAGGAGAACTGGATTCCAGACTCGAAGAGGACACCCAGTCATTTGGATGAGAAGTTATGTCTGATCCAGGAGACTTTTTTTGGCCCAAGTGTCAGAGTAGAACTTTGACTAAGCACCACCCTGAACCACCGTCAGAGCATTTCCAATTTAAACACTCTGACAATGAAAAAGTCTGTGGTGCAGGGTAGAATATAAAACAAATGACTCATTGTTATGTGATTTTTCTGCGAATGGAAGAAACGTAAGCAGTAACTGATGATAGAGTCTGCAGTCATTTTGTGTTCTTGTTTAAATGTGTTGCTAATAATAGCTGAGCTCAAGGCTCCGGGGTGCAGGTTCACTCTTCATTTTTTCTACGTAAAATCCATCTCTCACTCAGCCTGTCTGCCCTGAAATTCAAACTACTTCAGAAGTAGCCCATTAGATTCTTTCTCCCTCCCCCTCATACCCAAGTGAACTGGGTGACATTATCTCAGCTTGCCCTCAGGAGTCCTCTGTCCCTCTGTACAGCATCGCTGTCTGACTCAGATTTCCCCAGAGTCAAAGACACACAGACATACAGTAATGAAAAGTGTCAGCCATCAGTTTATCTCGTCACAAGAAAGTTAATGGCTTACTGTCAATGTGTGCAGAATTTAAGGGACTCTATCTGAACAGTAACTGTTGCTGATACGTCAAACAAAACAGGGATGGTGAGACGGAGGTGGTTTCTAGAGTTTCATATAAAACACAATATTAGAAGGATTTGATTTTTTTTTAAATTGATGTCAAAACTATTTGCTGATGACAGTAATACTGGAATCATTTACACATTGGTTCCCACACATTTTATTTCATCACAAGAGATTGGCTTAATGATGCAGAAAATTCAAACATTATTTTTCTCTAGCTACTAACATTCTGTTAGTAACTCTTTTAATGGTGCAATTATTTGCACATGCATCACTGCTCCAGGCGAAGGCAATTGCACATGAAACTGGCTTTATGTTCATTCAGAAACAACATTTCTTTTTTCCTTCTAGTATTTATGGATCTTGCCATTATCTGGTTCACGGTAATGAGGACCTCTCCTCACAGTTTCCTCATATTAGTCAACACATTTGTCTTGCTGACAGATACTGTATGTCTCATTTCTTTATCTAATCTTCCTGACAGACTTTACTGTGATGTGAATTTCTTCTGTAATATTGGGAAATTTACCATGTATATGTGAACAGCAGTCACACTGTTTGGATTTAATTAAACAGCTATGTTGTTCAACCATAAGATGGCAGTATAAACCACAACTAAGAGACCTTAACTGAGATAAATACATAGAGCACTAATATGGGATCATTTGGTGTGATTAAAAACAATACTATAAGCTTCACATGTATCTTCTGGCTTTTAGCAGACATCTGTGTGCTGCCACTGAAAGTCAGCAGTCTGCCAACAAGGCTCTTTCATATGATGTTATTACTGGGCTGATTATTGCAGGATCTCACAGTTGCTAATATGTAGTGAACAACCAATAAAAATGGACCCACTTCTAATCAAATAAAGTCGTAAAGCAGACGGAGAGAAACAGGGCAGTGTGTCAGTGAAGACAAATCAAAATGAATTCTACAAGTGGTCAGACTGTTTTTTTTAATTTAACAGTTACAAGTGTGGTAATTTCATATACAATAAAAAATATGAAATTACAGTATATTTCATATAAATTTAATATACAAACAACCCTGATCCAATTCCTAACTGGTGCAGCATGATTTTTGGTGATTTTTGGTGGTGAAGTGACTCACCTATGAACTGTCCTGATAAGTGACTCTCTTGGCAAATATAGCGACAAACACTGCCCTGTAGCTCATGCACAGTTGTAAGCTTTTATTGTTTTTTCAAAAGTGCAAAGAAGTTAATCCAAACCCTGGAGGAAACAAAGCTTCTCTTTAAATATTCAGATTTTCAGTGATGTTTAGGTCAGGGGACTGTTGGGGGTGGGTGGGTAGGGTTCTTGAAGTGGTGGATCCATGGTGGATTTTGAAGTCTGTTCTAGTTCTATTGTGGCAGCCTGCCTCTTTCCATTTACCTGACTTACTACAGAACATTTACACACTGAACATTTATACCCTTCAGATATGATGCATCTTTACACTCCAACGATGGGAAACGTTTCACTTGTAATGTGTGATATCTGTTCTTCGCTGATGGCTTGATGCTTATTAAGACATTTTATGTTGGGTTTTACTTTCATTCACCACATCAGTACTTTAAATTCAAAGACAGTTCCAGGGACTATTATGATATTTTATAGTCATTAAGAAGCCTGTAGTGATCCTTTAGGAGGTTATAAAGCTCCATCAAGGCGTTATATTGATCAGTGAGGAGGAACTACACATCCTCAAGGACTGATGCCTGAAATGTAACACATGAAATATTCAAGTTGTTCAGAAATAGTACTTCATAACAGCATTATGTGTAAAATGTAATCATGAAGAATATATAACATTTACATTAATTTGTAATTAATATACATTTTGAATTACAATTATAATCAAATTTATTTTTCATTCATAACAGTTCTTAACAAGTCTAACAAGAGTAATGTTGTTTAGAATATAAGATGACATACAGATTTTAATGTGTTTCTATGGTATAATACTAAAGAGAATTGTCAGTAGTAACAGTAATGTGTGAGAACAGAGGCCATTAGCTAATCAGAATACAGCAATACTACTCAACCCTACATGGAGAGTCGTGGACAGAGCTACATTTCTCTTTTAATGTGCATCTTTCCTATCCTCTAGTTGTTAAATACATTGATTTTTTGTATATTTTTTGCAGTGTCAACGATACAATTTTGAGTCTAGCTAAGCACAAAACCACTAGTGTTTTGTGGTTTTGTGCTTAGCTAGAATCGAAATTGCATTATTATGGACATTTTCATGGCATTTAAGGCAGCAGGAATTTCAAGTTGGAGCCTCTTTGATAGTATCTTTTTATAGCAGCCTTTGATTTGTAGCATCAGTCAGCCTCAATTTCATATTCTGAGTCAAGATCTGATCTTCATCTGCTTTACAGGTCTGACAGAGCAACAGAATCAGAAGAAGTTAAGTTTTGAAATTCCAAACTTTGGCATTTGCCATGATTACTGTTTAAGTGCATTAACATTTGATTGTTAATGTGTTTTCTGTAGGAGTTGTATTTATTTTGCATAAAAAAAATGACAGGACTTTTGCCCGATGAATGTCTGTACACAATGACTATCACTAAAGGCATACTTAAAAACAAACAGGTTAAATTGACTACATTGAGGAGAAAAACTTTGCAGTACAAAATCAGCCTAACAAAAGTCAGTCTGCCTGTAATGGATGCAACAGAAGTGAGTGTATCTGTGATAACAAGGTTATAAATGAACCTGTGAATACCACAGCTTCTTCAATCTCAGCCTCAGGTTGTGTCTAATTCAACATAGTAAGGAACCGCCTGAAGAAGTGAAAACCAGACTGTGAGACTTCATGAAGATGGAGGAAGACAAAAGAAAACAAGCAGGCAACTGAAGCTGAGCTGAAACACAGGAGTACTTTCTCATGTGGTCCCATAAGACAGGCACACAGCTGGTTAAATGGATTATGGGTTAGAAACACAATCAGAAAATCCACAGAGCCCAAAGCTCACTGGACAAAAACCTTGATACTGTCTGTTAAAACTAGCTCATCACAAACCTAAAGAGGTTAGAGGAAAAAAAATTAAACAAGTACAACAAAAGAAGAAAGCAAATGATGCGGGCTGTGCATCCAGACTAGACAAAAAAGCAGTTTATGAGTAACTTCAATGGGAAATAAAAGAATGACAGAACACATAACATTTAATATTATATGAAAAGAATTGCCAACTCCAATCAAGTCAGGTCCTAGATCCTGTTCCAACAAGTTAAACCCTAGCGACTGACATTTCAGTCCTGCCAGTATCGTTGTTCACTTGGCGTGGAAGCTGTGACAGCAGTTGTGAGGAGCAGTTTACTAATTACATTTTGACTTAATAATTTAACAGTTGCGTCTGTGCAAGTTTACATGTGGCAGTTACGATGGTGTTTCAGAGGTCTGGAACCAGGCTTGATTTTACAAAATACTGTACACAATTCTACTCTCATTTTGTGTGTTATCAGAGCAATTTTTTACATGGCTGTGTGCTTCCAATTACTAGTCAAACTGCAGTTTACATCCACCTCTGTCTATACTAGAAATACTTTTAGAAATATATTTTTGCTGCACATCATCAGCACCTGGGCCACAAGGCTGTGCACAGGGAGACCTTTAGTATAAATTTTCTTATTTTCTTTTTTTTATTATTTCTATTTAATCCAATGCAGACCAGATATACTTTTGGATTCAAGACCCTGGACCTTTGTTTGAGATGTGTAATAATCTGTCCAGGCATTCATCTCCAGCACAGGCTAGCAAGTTATAAAAGTTACCATGTTTTAAATTTGGTCTTCACTGACTGTCTGGAGCCTGTGCTGCTTGTATGAATGGCAAATAGAAGATGTAACTGGCAAAAAATTGATCCCGAAAGAAACATTCACACTCTACAGTCTGATCTCAGTCAAGGTATTGACTTTAAAATTCAACCTAGAGTGTGTGTGGTACCTGCACAGAGTTGAGGTGGCAGTAACCGTTGAGCGGGAAGCGAACAATGTGTGTGGAGTCCTGGTTGTAGCTGGTGTTCAGGGAATTGGACATGGCGTCTTTGACCTCAGGAAAAACCTCCTCAATCATGGCCCGGTGGGCGCTCACACTGATCCTCTCTCCGAGCTCTGGAGCAACGTGAACCACAACACATTCACACTCCTGACACACACTCCCACATTCCCTCTCAGTCCTCCAGCGATCCAGCTCAACCTGCAGAGGAGCCAGCTGGAAGAAGCTAGCCTCTTCATACAGCAGGGAGTACTCCTGCAAACACACACCATGTACATCACCCTTTATTAGAAGCATATTACACACAGCTGTTTGAATTTGCTGAATTATTATTATTTTATATCAACAACAGAAGGGAACAAATTAAGAATACACATATTTACATTAACTTTTCAGATCTGCGACCGAAACCTTTGAGTCTACATGTGACATTAGGGTTCACTCACTCTATGACACACTGCTCATGTGTCACCTATTAACCGTCTTGTTGAAACAGTCTGTTTCAACAAGGTTCACAGTTGTTCACGTGAATGAAATAGGGTGATTGAATACAAATTACCAGCATGAAGACAGTGAATGTAAAAGTACAGAATGTTATAGTTGTTATGTAGGAGAAAACTGTGCTGAACAATACCACAAGTCTGGTATTAGAATGCAGTTGCATAAATAATCCTCTGCATTTTCATACAGTAGATAAAAGAGTACATGATAAATGATAACAAGAAAAAACAAGTTATTTAGAAGTTACTATGACCCAACCCAGCTCTTACTATCTGTCCAATTTGCAGCAATTTTGTTTCTTTTTCATCATAGCACCCCCTAGGGGTAAAAAAAAATATCATCCACAATATCTGTAAGAACTCAATGTTGACATCAGTTAATTTTGAGTCAGTGTCAATGTTGAGTCAGAAAACACTAATGACTGGGTGTCACAGAGACAACTATAAAAGTGATTTCAAACCAAACTCAAGTTCTTGTAGTCAAGGCAAAGACATAAATAGATTTGTTTCACACTGGGTGATACGAACAGATGCAAAGACGTGTTTGTGTAATGTTCAAGTGTAAACTTCCTTTAAAAATGACTTGTGAAAACTTAACGATGCTGAGCTTCTGCTGTCAGCAAGAATAAAAAAATGGGGCCCAGGTACAATACAACTTGTGTACTTTAAAGAGACAGAACAGAAAGAGAGGGCTTAGAGAAAAGTCAGAGAAGCAGTAGGATTAACAAGTATGTTCTAAACATATGGATCCATTACTTGATTCCCTCTGTTAGCTGTGATTATGGTAACACAGTATATTTTCTGTAAGGAGGGCTTTCATTGACTGTTAAGATACATTTGTGGATTGTGTAATACTCCAAAAACAGTCCAACAGATACACTTACATAAATAATCTGAGACAGCAATTTCTTTTCACGTTTGGTCTGAATACACCTTCTCATTGTTACTAGGTGGTGTATTAATCTAAAACAGTCTTGACTAGTCATAACAGTAAAATATCCCTCCTCTGTTCAGACATGCTGCAGTGTGTTTGTACCTGATCAAAGCTCTAGACAGACACTCACTTTGAAGTCATCGGGGATGAGGAGTTTTGAGGTCCGGAGGAAGTTAAGGATGTATCGGAACATGGGGCCATCTCGATCGATGAAGTAGTGCTGCTTTAGACTGTCCAACACAATGGGTTCTGTTCCATCAAACAGGCGACCGATGCTAACAGACACAAAGAAAATAGCACAGAGGCCTCTTTATCAAATACCAAACAACTGTTGGATTGCAGGGCGGGGCACAGTTATAATCAAATTCTGGGGCATCACCATGACCATATAGAGTATTCTCAGTCAACAATTTCTTGCTATAGTTAGATAACATTACCTAGCATTTGTTACTAACTACTTAGAATTTGGTACTATGTAATATACTGATATTTCAGGTATTTGTTGTGGTGTCTCACCGTGACTCGGGGTACTTGGTGAGGGTGGCCAGGCTGCTGGTGTACATGTGTCCTCCTACGTCGATGTGGACGGGTGCGTTTGTTTTGGTGAGCTGGGCTGGTGTAGGGATACCAGCAGAACTTAGAGAAGACACCGGAGACACAGAGACAAGCTGATGACTGGTGCTGCTGCTGCTGCTGCTGCTGATGCCAGGGCTGCACTGTGGAAACAAACACAAATAGATTAGTTTATACGATTACTAGTAGTACATGCAATATAAATAGCAATAATGTGGTTGTTACCAGGGGTAGGCACAATAAATACTAGTTTATACAAATATTCCACATATTTACAATAGGAGTGGTGAAATTAAAATCTGCTACAGAAATTGTCTCTAGGATCAGTCCTTGGCCTTGTGATGCCATGTAATATCCATCTCTATGCAGATGATACCATTTTGTTTTAACTGATGCAAAATATCTGCTTTTCCAATTTAGAAGTGTCTGAATAAACAGAAAAAATGCTTTTCTCCAGAGTCAAGAATATTGATTTGAATAGTTTCATCGTTGTTACTGAAAGAGCCATGTTATATAAATATATTGGTAGACATGGGAGTAACATTTCTTGAGGCAAATTTTTCACAATCAGTTTTAGATTATGGTGACATCTTTTATAGGCATGCTGCATCTCTAAAGCCCACTTCACTCTCAGGTTCATTACTGATGCATATAATACTCATCACTGTATCTTGAATAGAAGAGATTTTATGGTATCTATTTAAGTGTCTGTTGATCAGTGTATGGGCCTCCCTCTCAGAGACAGATGGTCTATATATGTCTACATTTATTTACAAAGACCTTATTGCTCTTATGAAAATAAGCCTCAGCATCGACCTGAACTCCACATACCACCACAGTTTGTCCACCCTGAGAAAAACAAATAAGCCTAGATTCACATTCATGTTGAAGTGACAGTTTCCTAGTGACTGTGGTATTTATGAAGAAAGTTATTAAAGAGCTCAGATATCATGCTGTCTGGATAGCCCTACAAAATTTCACATTGTTTTTAAACCAAACCTCAAGTTTAACAAAGTGTTTATTAATGTGACCGTAACCCTTATGAAGAACATGAACAAACAACAGATGTTTTCATTTAATTTAAGGGTTGGGGCACTTGCTGGTGAACATAAGAGAGCATTCAGAGGAGAGTTAAAAGGAGAGTTAATATTGGAGTCACATTTATCAGGTGTCCACAGGCATGACTCCAAATGAACACTTGTGTTGAGGTAACTGTTTGCTGCCTTGTAAAAGTAATGAAAGCAGCTCTAACAACTACTACTGCTGATACACAGGTTTATTTTAGGTTATACATTTGTCAGGCCTCTGGGACTTCTGCTCCCTCAATACAGTCTCTCAGGTGTCTCAGAGACTACACTGAGCCAGTCAAACATCCTGTGAACTTGCTGGCAGACTTTACCTACTAGGTAAAGTTTTAGAGAAGTGCTGATGATTTAGAATCATAGCTGCAGCCTCAGGCCTGTCTGATAATGCCAGGAGTCTGACAGGAAGCTAAGAAATACAAGGACGGCCTTTCAGGCACACAGATATGACTTTGCAGTGTCAGAGCAGCAGTGATTCCAGATTGCCTTGTAGGCTACTTGACAATGCCAGGTACCTGGCAAGAAGAAAAGCATTAAGCTCAAAAATAAGCAATTGGCAGCCTAGTAGGACGCCAGTGCCTGACAGGCTGGAAACAAAGGTCCCCTAGGCTCTTACTCAGCTCTCTTCTACACTGTTTTGCTGTTTTCTTTAATTCTGTTCCAAACTGCTCCTTCAAACCTGTTCAGCTATAATTCATTTTGCTCAGTTCAACTTAAAGTCTGAGGTCAAATAACATGTCTGTGATTTGATTTTTCTAAAGTCTGTCTAGAAATGTTCCACCAGTACAAAGGGATTTTACTGGAATAATTATCATCCTCAAATTTTTTTTTTTTTTTTTAAACAAACAATTACTTATTTACATCCAGTATCCATGTGGTGCCATATCCACCTGATGAAATTAAATTTAACAATCTCTTTGATGTCTGATGTCGCGGCCTTTGTCTTTATCAGATTGATTTCACTGAAACAGCTCTCTGCTGGTGCTGGAACAAAAATTGATGAGAGCTGTGAAGATAAAAAATGACAGTAAAGTTGAAGGCCATAAAACCAAAATAATAAGTTGAACTAGGGTTACAATGTGTCCTGCATTTTCTTTTCTTTCTAGATTCAAAATTTATTTTATTGGCATGATGGTGCAGTGGGTGATGAAGCCTTTCAGTGTGGAGTTTGTGTATTTTCCCTGTGTCTGTGTGGGTTTTCTCTAAGTACTCTGACTTTCTCCACATGAAAATCAGGTTGACTGATTACTACAAATTGTCCATAAGTGTAAATATGTCTGACTGCTTGATCCTGACAACTGAAAACCTATTCAGGCTCATCTGTCCTCACCCATGGTCAGCTTGACCTGGTGCTTTTTATCCTTTCCACAACCGGACCATTGATAACCAGCAAACTGCCTGACAAGTACCACCAATGTTTTGGCTGCAGAGTGCCAGCTGATGAATATCCAAGCAAGAATGAGAGAGCACCAGATCTCCTCCAAATGTTAAGTAATAGAAGTTTTGACCACAAATGTTGGAGATCATTGTCTTCATTGTCATCATATAGGTTTTATATCTATATATAAGTTTTCATCATCACATCCCTGATTTCAATAGTGTGAGAAAACATGGAGCTGAATTTACAACATATCTGAAATCATGTCTGCTGTAGTAAAATGTACCATGTTGTGTAAAGTGAGTGACTCGTCATGACTTGCTGTTAAAATTTGTGTTTTTGTGTAAAAGTTAAAGTGTTGTGTGATCTCACGTGAGTGACGTGAGTATAGATCTGCTTCCTCTAGGAAAGGAAGAGGCTTGAGCTCTTTTACTCGCTTCATCATCATCATAATCATATCATCATTTTATCATTGTCATCATTATCATCAGTATTTATGGATCAGATGGGTCATATTGGCTGTTTTCTAGACCAACTGTGTCTGAGTACAGTCCTACTGTTTTCCATGTTCTCAATATGCTCACAACTTTTCAAATCACCATGATAATAAATACATCAACCATAGCGAACTTGCTCCTGTTGATAAAGCACTTAGAAAGCTTGAAATGCCACAGCATCCAACAGCTTCTGCCCCAGGGGCAGCAGCACTCACTCGGTGCGTGTGTGTGTGTGTGTGTGTATCTGTGTGTGCGTGTGCGTGTACACGTGGGCATATGAGAGACAAACTTCAATGCACCAAAGCAGTCAACCTCCCCCTCCATCTTAATTTTTTCTCTTTAAATCTAACCATGATTTTACAAAAAAGCAGATGAGTGGTGAGGATCCTCCTACACTGAGCTCTGAGGAGGAGGAAGGATAAAGAGAGGAAGGTGAAATACTGTTACTGAAACTGAAACTAGAAGATGATGTAAACAGTGTTAGTTTTTAACTATTCATTTTCATAGGTGGTTTGTTCATTCTTTGGCATTTGAACAATGGCTACAGGGTGAAACCACAGTCACTACATGAAGCCTAAACAACACTGTATGTAAACAAACTGTAAAGGTGCACTAAAACACTCATGATACCTCTGCAAACAGCACATACTCACTTGTGTGTGTGTGTGTGTGTGTGTGTGTGTGTGTGTGTGTGTGTGTGTGTGTGTGCACGTTTGATGACAGGCACTGTACCCTGCGGCCATTACCGTAATGCATGGTGGGTAAATTCATCAGCAGGTATAGTTACCAATAGCAACAGAGAGACAGTCCCAGTGTGAAATCACTGATGCTTGTCCTGCACCTCTGCAGACTCTCATCTAGCCCTTGGTTGTGTATTTATGTACTAGTGATTATTATGTCAGAGGAGTGCTTGGAATTCAAGTAAGTGTGTATTTGCATTTTTCAACATTTAACTACTAACCATACTTCTCATATTTATGACTGAAGATCATTTTTTCCCCAAACAGTAATTAGGATTTGTGTATTTTTCTTTGTTTCGGGATTTGCATTAACCTAACTATGACATATGATGATATCATATGATATGACAACACAAAAACATTGGTATGTTTCCCAGCAGGCATATTTTTTTGCATTAAAAAGCAGAAAAATATGAAGATCAGATACTAAATCTAAATGATTTTCCACTACAATACAATGTCAGGGAGTGAAATATATTTTCTAAAGTTGTGTATAGTATTTCGAGGTAGTTGTACTTTATTTTTACTCACTTTGTAATTTCCCATATTTCTTAAACATTTTAGTTTTCTCCCCTGATGCAGTTAAACTAGGTTATAAAATATATGAAACTCAAAATTTATAAAAGTATCAAATAGTTTGAATGATATGATGTTTTGCTCAACCCGACAGACTAGCCTACATGAAATAATGACATCCCTATCATCAGCTGCAGCAATTCAGCCCTAACATTAAAAACACCGTAATATTGACCATAATACTGAGCATCCTGTTTAGTCTACTTTAACTTTTGCTGACGACACGTCTTTGCTGTTCACCACTAAACATGAGTGCTGGCACAAACAGCGCGCGCCTGATGGCTCAACTCCACACAGAGTGAACGGACTGTGACTCCACAACTGTCACTTTACGCGGCTGTTGGCGGGTTTCATGTTCAGGATGTTGACTGACCGCAGCCTCTGATGGCGGACCACCACTGTGTGTTACCTGTGCTCGGGCTGCGGACTCCGTAGCTCTCGCGGGCTCCAGCACGCTCTCCTTTCGCTCCACAGGCGACTCCGCGCGCGCCCCGGGACGCACGCACAACTTCTTGGCGTGCGGAGCCCCCGCGTCTTCATCTACGCTCACTCTCCTCACTGTTGTCGTCGTCGTCGTGGTCGTTGATGGCTGAGTGTTTACTGTAGTCGCCGCTGTCCGCTGCGGTTTGACATCCACAGAGTTTGTGACCCGGCTCAGGTATGGGATCACGAGCTGCAGATGAGACTGCGCGTGACCGTTGACCGTTTCCGAGGCAACATAAAGCGTCGTGGTAGGCCTAGAGCTCGCGGCGCCCACTATGCTGTTTAGCGTTGCTATGGAGACGGCGCCGATGCAGTGGTTGGTGTAAGTCTTGGAGAGCTTGGCAGCGCGCGACAACATCTGCATCCTTGTGCCCAACAGGTTCTTACCGATGGCTTTGTTCTCGTACCATGTTATGTCGCTCGCGCAGCAGTGGTCCCGGGGCCGCTGGAAGAACGCTCTGCATAGCGGGTTCCGTTTGGACACGTACCGGACGAAGCTGGCGTACGGACACTGCTCCGTGCCTGTCTCGTACATCCGCGGTAACGTGTCCTCGTCCGAGTCCGGCCGCTTCTTGGTCCACGCGGCGGAGCGGGACTTGTGGTACGGACCGAGAGCTTTAAAATACACAAACTTTCTCCCGTCCTCGTCTACGGCCAGGCCGAACGAGTCCTCCTCCAGCTCCCGCTGGTTCTCCCTCCCTCTGGTGCAAAAATACATGCAGGTCTCGAACCAGACTTTGTTGAGCAGCCCGAACGGCGTGTCGGTGTTGAACACGGAGGACTCGTAGAGTTTCCGCAGGTCCGAGCGCGTGATGGCTTGTTTCTGCACCACGGGACCGGCGCCCTGCTCCTCCAGCCTCCGGATGACCGCGGCCAGGGTCAGGTTGGCGCTGCGCAGCTCAGGGTCCTTGGTGAGGTCCAAGGTGCGGCAGTACGGCGGCTCGTTCAGGTACCGGTTCAGCGAGCTCCGGATGCTGATGAGGGATGACTTGCTGTACAACTGTCCACTTTTGGAGCGCGCCTCCGCGTAAAATGAGCGCAGCAAGGAGCAGAGCGCCTCCTTGTCCAGAGTTTCAAAGTCTGGACTTTGGGCTTTCTCACTCAGGTACTCTCTGAAGATCCTCACCGCGTACCGGGTGGCCAGGCGGGTGTTCTCGCTCAGCCGGTTCCGCTCTGACCGCTGAAGGTCTCCCTCCAGCCCAGCGGGGATGCTGCTGCTGTATGGGTCCGCTTCTCCCTCCTCCTCTCCTCGGTCCATACTCCGCATAACGACCGCTTGTGTTGCCGCGACAGAACCGCTGGAGTCCAGCACTGTGCTCCCCGACTCCCACTCCAGCTCCACGCCATCTCTGTCGTACTCCTCGTCCTCTTCCTCTCCGGTGATCTGGACCTCCTGGATCTCATCTTCATCCTCCTCCTCCTCCTCGTCATCTTCATCCCTTCTCCTCTCGGGGCAGCTCATCTGCTCCTGCTCCGTGTCTCCGCTGGCAGGCATTCTCGCCATATTGCGGTCTGTGAAGCAGTCCTCCGGCAGCGCGCATGCGCTATATTGGACCGCAGCGCTGAAAGCCTTTTGTGTTTAAGTGACCTTCAGCCGTGTACGCGCTTTTTTAAGGTACGGGGAGCGAGCGCAGCGGGAAGGTGAATTTGGAAGCGTGCTCCCTGTCAGAGAGCTGCAGTGGCAGACTGAATATGGGACCAGTAGCAGGACCAGTGTGAGGTGGTGGATAACAGGACTGTGACCTCTAGTATCATCATGACCCAAACAAAACCCATATTATTCTCACTTTCAATTCACTGAAACATGATAAGTAGGCCTATAAGTTCATGATAAATGTAGTTACATTGTGTTTTAAAATATTTATATAGGTCACAGTATGAATGAGAATAGTTCTGTTACATTTGTTTATAAATTGCATATGAAGCATTGGCTAAGTATTGAATTATGTGTCTGTTCATCTAGATACCTAAATTTGCATTTGTTGTGTGCGTGTAACTTAAACTGTGTGTGTCCACATACATACAAACACTTCGAACAGCTTCCTGCTTACATATTTTTTTTTACAATCATCACAACAAGCTAATAAGGTGAAAACTGAATATACTATAGTTATATTGTAAGTAATAAGTGGTAGGAGTGATGTTATGGAGCAGGGGGATGTCAGTAAAGGACCAAAAGGACCATAATCAATATGTAAATCTGCCAATAACTGGAAGAATTGTCATATTTACATACTGTGCTATAGTCAAAGAACCAACCTATGGGAAACTCAATTCTCAGTTGTGTCTGTACTAGAGCTTTCGATGTGGATTGTAACCAGCTGTGTCCATGTTTAACACTGAACTTTGAACCACTTTTGACTCTCATAAGTCCCCAAATTTAACAGCAGGATGAGACTTAATTGTTGTGACTTAACTGTAAAAAAAAAAAAAAAAAAAAAACCGAAATTTGATGGTCATGTGAGACATCATCGGTCATATCAATAAAATTTTTATTTTACATTCACATTGATGCATGGTAACCTCCATCACCTCAAAAGAAGAGGGTTCTCGGTTGAGCTGGGCCTTTGTGTGCAGTTTTACCCAGGACAAACTGCCTTCTTCTGCCGAACTAAAGACACATGGGTTAATGTGCGGTGTTAGGTGTTAGAATGATAACAGACTGATAGAATGGCAACCTGTCCTGGTTGTAGCCTGTCCTCACCCAGTAGCAGCTGGGACTGGCTCTTTGGGTTGTGTGAGTGAGTATTTTACATTGACCCAGATTGAACAATCAGCCTCCAAAATAACGGTCACCCACATTTTTATATGTCAGTAGATTATTGAGCGCGGGTCACAACAATACAGTCATAATACATTCACCATTATTAAGAACATGAAGGACACTTTGGTGATAGACCTCTCACAGTAAAACACAGAGGTACACTGACACATTCATAGTTTTGTTCATATGAATGCATATGGTCCTCTATATTTGTTCTTAACGCTAGAAGATAATAAGATTGATCCTATGTGTCTAAAACACCCTTTCAGATGTGCTTTTATATTAGCTGGCTTCTTAATATAGTATCCCATCATGCTCTGTGCCTGCTCCCAGCCAAGAGCACTGGTTCCTCCCCTGGGTAAACATGACCTTGATATACAGTCTGCACCCCATGTGCTGTTCTCATTGCTGTTTGGACCACATCAACTTATTATCTCATATTAAACAACTGTGTCCGCTTCTACTGACAATGATAGTGATGATAATTTCTATTATACTGTGATTCATGACAAAAGAGAGAAGGAAAATTGTGAGTGATCTCTTTACACCCTCCACACAAACAACTGCACTTCATACAACGGTGCAGCGATTTACAGTACCTCCAGCTGATGCTGGACTATACGGCCTGAACAAAGGAACAACACATCAAACACACCACACACCTCACACAGGAGTGAACTCTACCTCCATCCATGACAAAACAGTTGAACAACTTCAAGCGTCTTTGACTCGTTTGACTCTTTCAAAAATAAACTTCTCAACATCACTCACACTGCCTTCAAAACCATCAGCCTCCCTGTCTGTCCTCCATGTCTGTCAGACATGAACGACACAACCCTCACATGCCTTGCACTCTTAATGGCAAATGACACTGATCACCCCATCAACACCTCACATTACTGCAGTCTGACTGCAGAAACATGGAGAGAAGAACCTGCACGACAAACAGCACTGATTACTCTGATGTATCTGTGAGCACATAAATGTGAAAGTTTGTATTATTTAAAGTATTTATTATTGTAAATCTAATCAAATGTTTATGTCATATTTTGTACATAATTATATGTATGTGTCTGCAAGAAAACAAACCTCAATTTGGGACAGTATAAACTATTGAAAGTCACACACCATTTAACATATATGCATTTCATTACATTTCCTTTAATTACAGAAGTACAGTTTTTCTTAATTGCTTTGACCTGTTTAAAGAAACTAGGATCCACTTGGTCTTAATCATCATCACATTTTTTACATCCACTGAATACATTGCAAGTTATGGTTAAAAGTTAACACAGATGTTATTCAAGCAGCCCAAACTTCATTGCTTTAAATGTAGTAACCAAACAGAAAACATGTGGTCCCAGCTATTAGAAACTGCCTAGATTAGTATGAAAATTCACTTTTGTTGCATATTTTAAATTAATAATATATATATTTTTAAAATGTTTAGGCAGTTGGAGCCTTTTGGAAACAGAATGTGTCATTTTGACCGGAGTGTTTCTGTTTAGGCCTGTGAGTGATTTAAACATGGAGTTTTGAGTTCACTGCAGCATCAAAGCAATCAGGAAACCTGTCAAACCTGCCCATGGATCTATGTGTATCTAAATGTGTCTCCATTGTCATGTTGCTTAGAGTTAGATCTAGACTTCAGTCATTCAGCATATGTGAATCCAACCACTACTACTCACACTGTTGATGCACACTATTGAAAACTTGTCGTGACTCTACTCAGAAGATTCATAAAATGTGAACAACTCCAAACTGATCGAAGTCAGCTTCTCAAATTCCACTGAGACAATAATATAACTGATATTTGATTCCCTGTCTATCCAAAACAGACAATCAAGGAACATGTAGTCTATCTTTTATGAGATATTTAGTTCCATGTTCTTAATCACTCACACAAAGTCTGAATAATGCTAACTTGTTGACCTCTCACTGTCATGACTTTGACAGACTTGAGTTTTTAGCCCATGACTTCAAATGGTTTGATCCTCATGACTCTGATAACCACGCTGAAGACTTAATGGACTGGCTGCATCCTAACTGACTGGCCTTCTTAAACCCAAGTCCCTCCCTCCATCCAGCCATCAATTAGCTTTCACCATTTATACCATTGAGGGCCGTGGACAAAAAGTGATCACTTCCAATGAAATGGGGGAAACAACTAAACCTACCAGACCAAACCCTGAAGCTTCACACAAACCTGCCAGTTCCAACCAAACCAAAGAGGGATGGCAAATGGCTACATAAGGACACTGAGTGTAAACACCATGTCCGTCTACTGCACAGAGAGGCATTCACACCTTAGAAGCTGTAGAGGACTATACGCAGAAATTTTTGCCTTCACACTTAATCAGCCAATGGATTGGATCAGATGATCACCACCTCATCTCTGATACATCTCTCTACTTGACTCACATTATTTGTTGTATTTTGTCTGTTACCCCAAATGTAGGGCACTACTTAACTTTTCTGTACACTGTACACCTTACAAAAAAGCCTGTATATATATATATGTTATAATTTTATACAATTCATATATGTGTGCATTTATGGTACATTTGTAAATTATACATTCATAAACATACAAGTTTATAGGGGCTAGGCATATACCATATTGACCTGAAAATAAGACAGGTTTTTTCCTTCAGAAAAAAATCTGAAATGACAGGTCGTCTTATATTCAGGGTCCATAGACCCGGGGGTCTAAACTAACAGGTGGCATGAAACATCTTCTCCCCAAATGAGTCAGAGCTTCTTCTTCTCACTTACACACACCAGTTCGAGTCCCAACCCTGACTAGCTTCCCTGCGTGTGCTCTCCTCCATTCCTGTCTCTCTATACTGTTTCTTAAGACAAAAATTGGCACCAAATAATGAAAAAAAAAATCCTAGATGATGCAGCTTGCTACTGCAGGTCATGAGCTCACTCACAAATCTTTCCAAAAATTGGTCTTGAAAAAGAGAGGTCGCCTTATATTTGTTTCAATACGGTATATTATATATGAAAGTGTTAGAGTTTCAAATAGGTTTCACAGGTGCATATATTTCCTGTATAGGGGGTCAATACATCTCAATATATTACATTTCCATATAAATCAGGGTTTAGCAGATTACTCTGAGTATTCAAACCACACACTACACATATATTGTCCATGCAATTTTAAAGACAGGTGTTTGATCGCTGGTTCCTCCGGTCTGCATGTTAACACATCTTTGAGCAAGATAACTGGCCAGAAAAAAGTGTGAACTACTAAGAATGCATGTGTTGCTGGTTGAATGTGACCTGTAGTGTCAAGTGATTTGAGTTGTTGATAAGGCCAGAAAAGGACTACATAAAATCAGCTTATTTTAGTTGTGAAAGCAGAGACATTTGTTGTCAATATCAAACTACGAGAACTTGCTTTAAATTCTTGTCTACATGCAACTAGAGGTGTGACCCATATCCTCTTCATCTGGTGTATTTATGCATGTATATGAAAAACATCACATCACAGATCCTTTGACATATTTTAGATGTTATGTGATGGTATAAAGCAGAAGTGTAGACAGAGTTGAATAAGCATCGGTTTCTCTAAGTCGTACTGTGGCAGTGGTGTTTTTCAGTATGTTTCTGCTCTGGGGCATGTCACCAGGAAGCTAGAGACACTTCACAGGCACAAGGCGCCCCCGCATTTTAATTCTTGTTAGCTGAGCCTGCTTCAGATTTCGCTACCCAATTAGCAATTAGCCAGCCTTTTACACAGAGACCTTCAACTGTGGTTTGTTATCCTGGCCTGATTTGTATGCAGTTTGTGCATACATGATAAGAGCACCTGGAGTACATTTGCACTTTAAATTGAATTTTATGATGATTTGCATGCCATGACTGCTGCAGGTGGTTTAGGGGAAATAACATGGCATGTCTTCAAAAGGAAGATCCATACACCATGCACAGCAAAATGTGTAGGACTGTGCTTTTTTGTGCAGGCAGGTAATTTGCTCCCTGACTAATCTGCAGAGATAGAGAGAAGTTCAGAAAAAGCACTTACACAAAGAACAAGCTTTTGCTTGGAGGCTTGTCAGAAACCACAAAAAATTAACACAGAGGTACAATAGGTAGAACAAGTATCTGAAACCTTGGAGGTCAAGAGAAGATGTGTGTACACATTTGATTGTGAGTTAATTTAGGACAAGGTGTTGTACCAATACACATGTATATGTATGTGTGTATATGTAAGTGAAGCCAAATTCCTATATGTTTTACACCAAAAAGAAAAAAAAAAACACAACCCAGTGATTCTGTTTTTTCCTTCACATTTCAGATGAAGATTTGAAAATGACAGACAGCTATTTCTACTAGTCAGCACATAACTGAGCTTTTAAACAAGAGCCCATTATTTCCCGATTTGCCTTAAGCAAGAGCTCTGAGTTCCATAAACATTCTCACATTTCCATTCTTTAGTTACCAAGTCCAGATATTTTGAAAATAAACTTTTGGTCATTTGATTACAACCATCTTAATAATATTAAAAACAAACAGTATAAGCAACTAATAGAATATAAAAATACATAATTATGACAAAATACTCACTTTGAATCTCATCACTAGTTTCATATAAATTTCAAGTTAGGTTTAAAACATTTATCTTGTCTGAACTTGATGCTTTCTTTATCACACGTCGTGCTCCCTGCAGGGTTGAAAGGTTGCCTGTCAACAGGAGAATGAACAACATGAAAAGCCAAAAATATCTCTGTGAACTAGAAGTTTAGCTCAGTTACAATACTGAGCAACCCGTTCTTCACTATTTTTTTTACCACTTGTTATGGTGCTGGTTATTCATTCATTCACTTACAGATTTGTTGAACTTATTTGTTAGTGTTCTGGTGCCATTGTCAGTTATATTGTTAGTTTATGTATTCAATGTCTTCAAATACATAGATCCTGATTGTATCTAAAACTAAACTAACTAAAACATCCAATCAGTGCAGTGTCCAAGTACTTTTGTTGCCTAAATCACAGATGGGGCTGTTATGTGACTTCTGGTCCTTGATCTTATAGTTATGTACTCATTTACACAGCATCCAACCCAAGTGATTTTATTGCTGTTGGTAATATATTATTCTATTTCTTCATTTATGCAACAGCAAAATAGCAATGCCTCTTATGTAATCCAGCCGAAGATTATATTTCCCCCAAAATACATTTAATATCACAGTTTTCTTGTACAGAAATGTAATTTCTTGGAGACTGGGTTGTTGTTAAAGGACCTGCATGGTTTCTTCAACTTGCTCCAGGATGACACCCTGCAGTGACAGTTTTAATTGCGGATCACAGACTACTCTGCCTGTGGTTACAGACAGATTTAGATAGATTTGGATAAAAACAGGAATAAACTGTTATTACAGTTTGAATCATTCACCTTTTACGGTTCCCTATTTAACTAATTTAGCAATATCAGAGCAGTAGATATACAGTCATCAGGATTCATTACCATGGCTCCTTGATCCAAAATGAATGGAAAGTTATTTGTGAAAACAGAATAGAGAATTTACTAATATCAATCCATAGAAAAATCATACAAAATCATTACTGTAACATGGCACATGGAATAAAACATGGAATAATGTGGTTGATAAAATAAAATCATGACATATCAAGTACTAATTTATGTTGATTAAGGTTGGTTGTCTAGACCAGACTGGAGAAGTAGCTTGGTTTCTTGTATGTTGCATTCATGTATACATTATCTACGTGGGCTAGAGCCAGTCCCAGTTGACTGTGGGTATAGAACCATGAGAATGCAGACTAATCTCTTGTTCTACAACATGCAATCTTTTTCTAATTAGCATCTTCTCTGATTGAATTTCCCAAAACTGCATCTTACCTCAGCTCTTCTGGCCTCTGCCAGTATATGTACTATTCCTCAAAGAACATCTGGATCTCCAGCATAGTTTAAGAAAACACTAAGCACTGCATAGATGGAGCATCAAATTCCAACTAACAATCAGCGACATTAACAGGAAGCTCAGTTTTTCTTGCTTAAGAGGTGGGCTGCTCCATCAATACTCAAAGGTTCTCGAGACAATGGTAACTGACTAAGTAGAGGTGGAAGCTCTCCCACAAACTTGCCATGATATGGACAATGATAAGGACAGCTGTTACCTATTCAGGTGTGAATGAGGAATGTGCTAGCAGGGTGGTGGGCATATTACAGCACTGGGAGGTTGCAAAACCTCGGCAGGTCAAGTTGAACGTCCAAACTGTCTACTTGGTTTCTACTTTCATAGAATGGAAGTGGTGAGGGGAGCTGGAGAACAAGAGAGCAGAAGTTCCAGCTGGGTATTCCAACTGAGTATTTAATGTGTGATGGTACTGAAACGCTTTAGTGAGACCTGTAAAATAGGCTGTACATATTTGCTCATTGTCCATACAAATTAAATATTGTTGCGTAGGTAATTAGAAAAGTTTATTGTTAGTTATAGGTCCGGTAAGTTAGAGAAACAGGTCCCATCCTTTTAATACAAAATAATGATTTCCATTGTGGTGCTGGTGCAATATTAAAACAGGAACCAAGTCTGAAAAGGAGGGCAGCAATTCTGTCAGCATCAGAAATTTGATCTTTAAAAAAATGTGATGAATGGGGAAATCGGTGGAGGAGACAGGAGCTAGGGAATAGAGGAGTGTGTAGATTGAGTATAGAAGGTGTATCAAGTGTTCATCTCAAAGTGAATTAACCACATGGGTTCCATCTGTGGTGACAATACCATTAAAAGTCAAAGAAACAGGCAGTTGGAGGGAAGAGGATAAATAGTGTAAGGATTTCACTGTTTTTCAAATTTTGGCACAATTGTTTTGAGATTTCTGAGATTTAATTATTGTAACAGGTGAACTTCCCTTCTGATGAGCTAGGTGGTTTTCTCTTGTTTTGCCTTAAGGCTAGCTAGTCTTTAGGGAGGATGGATTTTTCCAGGCATAGTTCTTTGAAATAATGAGTTCTGAAAAAGAGTTCAGAAAGTGAGTTCATAGTTAACTCATGAGGAGCATGTTTATTGATAAGAAGAAAAAAAGGGGTTTTGAAAAGGTCCATGCCTCTTCTGAGTCCCAGCTGGTATGATAGCAGGCACGCATAAGAGCCTGTTCTGTGAAAGTAGCAATTACGAAGAAACGTGGACAGATGCTTAATTATTGGCCTAAGATGAATACACTTAATGTGTGGGTAGGTGTATCAAAGATTTCATAGGTAAAATTGGGTCTAAGGAAGGATGACAACAGCATATTGAAGCTTATATAGATAGACTTGATTAACAAAAGCAAGCAAGATAGAGATGTTTTAACATACAAAGCAACTCTACCTCTTGGGAATTTACTGCAGGGAAATACATTAAAGCCAGAAAATGCTATATCAGCACTGGGATCAGCATCTGAAGAGTGTGCACATTAAAAAACTTGTAGCTTTTCACATTATCGAGAGGTGGACCAGGATGAATATTACCAGAGGGCAGAAGCAGGTAAATGATAAGCCGGTGTGAAAAAGTACTTGAGATAGCAGATTTACTTGAAAGCTCAATTTCAACTCTATAAAAAGTCAATTTAAGCTGTGATCATTTGTTTGATGACCTAATATCTCTCAGTCTTTAGGAAACACCATCAACATGTTACAAAAGACTGACCAGCATGTGTTTTCTCAGCAACCTTGTACAATTAAAATTAAACAATGCCTTTGGGTGCAGCCACACATGTTGTCTTTTTACTTATAGAAAATGGCACCATTGGGAGAAGCTGCAGTGATAAAGTTTTCATGAAAATGTCAGAACTGACTCTTCAAAGTGAGGAAATGCCAAGTGATGCAAAGCTAACACATTTTAAGCCAGCAGGATTCATTAGTTGAACTAAATTTTATTGTTAATTTGATATCAAAGAAAAACAGTCAAAACAGCTTAAAATCTTGTTTTCATGTTGCTAAATGTTAAACAATTGTTAATTAATTAGACTTCTGAGATTTCTTAGTTTGTTCCGCACAATTTCTTCATTAGTTGTATCAAAAAATGATTTTGCATCTTTTGGGAATAGGTTGTGTTGGGTCAATACATATGCTGTGCTGTCGCATCTGTATCTTTACTCCTATGCCAAGCAGTCACCCACTTCTGTGCTTCAGGTCCTGTGCTTTGTTAATGTGCTCATTCTTCGCAAAAGTGATAAAACAAATAGAAGTTTCTGAGGCAGCAGGAGCACTGACTGATTACACTGTTCAGTAAAGTGATGAAATGCCATGGCGTCTAAATTTCAATAAATAAGCAGGGTAACCACACACACACACACACACACACACACACACACACACACACACACACACAGACCAACTTAGTCAGGCTGTTAGTGACATCTGCTGGTTGACAGATGCACATTCAGGTGTGTGTCTCAGCACACATTTTTCTTTTCAGTTAATAAACAATAAAACAATTGATTTTCGCTCATTACCTTCTCATATATCAGATCTAACAGATCTGAAAATACCCATGTATGTATGAATGCAACAATAAAGCAATAATATTAATACCAATAATTTCTATTTATTCAACTATTACGTGGTATTTGTGTCCCTAATCATTACTACTGAACCAGAGTCAATTATTATAATGGATGACAGGTTTTTAGAATTTTTAAAATATGAAGTATTATGTCCATCCATCCACCCATCAATTCATCCATCCATTTTCTGCTTCCATCCAAGAAGGTCGTGGGGTAACAAACTAAACAGTGTAGTACATACATTCAAAGAAAGAGGCCCAGGAGACATTCTGTTCAGATGCCCCACCATGACTGGGTGTAAATCCAGCCATCCATATGGAGAAAACTTATTCTGGACCCTTGTATTCATGGGGAGGGCTCTGACTCTCATCACAGCCACTTCACACTTGGCTGCAAACCACTACAGTGTGTGTAGAAGTTTATGGTCTAATGAAGCCAACTCAACCATGTCATCAGCAAGAAGCAGAGAAGCATTTCTCCCAAAAGTGAAAAGTCTTCTCCCCTTGCTGCACCTTGTAATCCTGTCCATAAAAAAACACCATCAGCATCATTGACAAAGGATAAGCTTTACGGAGCTCAACACTAACTGAAAACATGTATGGCTTCCTGTCAGAGGTACAGCTCAAGTCTATAACTATATTTATATTTATACAAGTATGCCTGATATCAGTGTTACTGATAACAACTCACACAGTTGAGGTTTGTCTAGCATGACAACCCCTGATGCACAAACCACATGACGACAAAGTCAGTCATTGTCACTCACTACATATTTCCACTTACATGAAACAAAGTAATGAAATTACAAGGCAAAATTCAAGAATCCCATATAATGATGATAACAATCACAGAACGTTTTTCCCCATACACAGTTTAAACTGTGCCAGTCATAGTGGCACATAATAGTTTACTGGCTGTCTACACTGGCTGTGTTCCATGCATCATAGCCAATCAGTGTCCACGATACCACAGCCCTGGAACTGGGCTGTGGTATCACTGTTTCAGAAAGTAAAGTTTTATATATATATATATATATATATATATATATATATATATATATATATATATAAAAGATAAGATTGTTTGGTTGTATAAAATATGTATTGATCTGCAATGTGACTAAATATACCATTGTTGTTAATTATTGTTGGTGGTTAGTGGTGGATGCCAACAACAATGACTGGGCAAACTTAAGTTACCTTACCAGTATATTGTTTCTCTTATGTTAATCAAAATTTAAATGTATACATACAGTACTTTCCATAACTAAATTTTGAAGAGCAAATGCATAACATAATGCACCGTAACTAAAACTAATAGATAAGTAAAATGGAAAAGATAATGGAAATGGCAATAAAAACATTAAAAACTAATCTATAAAAATATGTCTTTATTAGTGATTTAACAGAGGACTAATCCAGAGTTCAAAGATGCACAGTCATGTCAGGTTTCACAAGAAAAGCAAGATTCAGGTCATGGATGGTGATAACATAATGAATAGATAACATGTTCATAGACAATAAAAGTTCAAAAGTTTCAAAAGCAGTAAATCAAAATAGGAGATTGACACATTTGATGGAGACTACCTGTTTCTAGAAAAGTGATAAGAGAACATGGTAAGAGTTGTATATTTTATACTTGATTTTCACAGATGTTGGATTTTAGATCCAGTTTCTTCTTCACATATTTCCATTCTTTCCTCTAAACACAGGGATGTAATAATTTCCTGAGCACATTCTTCCATGTTACTGGCAAAAAACCTTTTTCAGCTTTTCAGTTAATATGGACAAACACCAACTGGCGGGAAGAAAAATCTATTAAAAATCTGTTTGAGTAAATACTGCCCTTAGTATTGTTACATTTCCAAGAAGTTTGTATTGCTTTTCTTCTTCCTTATTCATTTGTTAGTGTTTGCTGAGGCAGTCTATATAAGATCAGTCTCCTGCATGGTGGATGGTTGATTTGCAGCGTGGACATTAGTTTTGAGTCTCCTCTCTAGTCATACAGAAGACAACACCTCCCCTGATACCTCCCTCTCCCTCTGTCTCTCCTTCCTCTCAGCTCTCTCCACATCTATGACGGTAAAGAGAGGCTCCTGGGTCGTAACAGAGTCCTGCCGATGTATGGTGCTGCTGAAGGATGTCTTGATGAAGGCCTCAGAGAAACGTTTCTTCAGCTCTGGGTCTGGACAGAACAGGTAACTGTACAGGGCTGCAGCAAGAGCTCCGCCCAGAGATGGACCCACCCAGTACACCTAACACACACACACACACACACACACACAGGAAACACAAAACACATTGACTGTTCTGAAAGTACAGATATCAAAGTGTTTAAAAGCTGGACATAACAGTAATAGTATACAACATTCTACATTATACAGAATGTTTAACTAGCTATTAAAAAGACTTGATAATGTTCCACTGCTTTAAGGTTTGATGCTTTTTGCTGCTAAATATTTCAACACATTTCCTCAAGCTAGTTAAGAGAAAGCCTAATTAGCGCAAATCAATTGATGACAACTAATTATATTTCATAAAGATTTAATACCCACATTTAAAAACTTCATTTCATGAGTATTAATACTTTAGGCAAATAGAGCACCAAACATTCTGTACATATATCTGGGAGGGAAATGGTAATCAAAAATGTAGTCTTCAAAAACATTTCCACAAAAAGCTTTAGAGTTGTGTGGCTCCTGATCAGAGGCCCATCATGTGGCTGTGCCAGCAGCTTCTAGTTTTTGACCTGGAAAAGCCACATCCACTGATCAAAATCTGTTTCTGGATGGATTTTTTGTTTCTTGCAGAGGTGAGTCTTTCAACATCTTTCAACAACAAAAAAAAAGTCACAACAAACTTCCACTGTTAACCCAACACTACTGTGAATATAGCATATTAGTTACACCCTAGGAGAAACATATCTGACCATTCACACCCTACAGATGTATGCCAATGCTTTGCACATATTGCCAAATATTACATTCACATATCACGAAATTAGTTACTCTCTGACCAAAACAGCGCTGACATTTGATTCAACCACTGTAGAACAATGACTTCCATGTTCAGTCCATACCTGCAGGAGCAGATACACCACAACTGTGAGGCCACACGCAGAGAAAATATCTACAGAGATCAATTGAGCGAAGCCTGTGTGAAGGTAGACAACACTGTGTAACAATGATGGAGGAGGCAGAGAGAATATCAAAGCTTCACAAAGGGGATTAGACTACTTTAGACTCCAAGATCAAAATCCAAACTGAGATGACATCAAAGCAGAGAGAACACCCACAAACCCACCCACACACTCTACTAATGAGACCATGTCAGGATAGCTGCACGGAGGAGAGACAAGTCATCAAAGATTCTGTCCTGGTTGTTGAATAAAAGAGAACATTTTCTCTAATTCAGCTCTGCTTTTCTTGGGACAAACAGAAAAGCTGTGGGCTGTATGACCACAGAGGAAGACATATCCATCCATGACTTTACAAACAAACATTTTGTTATAAACTGGTAAAAAGCCATTGAATCCACAGTGAGCAGACATGGTTGTAGTTTCACTTTAGAACAAGTCTCTTGAGTGAGAAACATCTCAACAATCTACAAGTCCAGCTGCTGTGGATTTAACACTTCTTTGATACAATGACATTTAAGAATGAAAATCTCCACAGACATTAAAACTGGTACAAACTCCACACTACATTAGATCAGTGATTCTCAACCACTGTGCCCTGACACATTAATGTGCCATGGGAACTGTTCAGTTTTACTTAATTGCTAAAAATGTATTTTATTATATATACTTTTTGTGACGATTTTGTTTGGTGGTGTCCTGTGGGATTTTCTAATGTAAAGTATATGCCGTGGCTCAATAAAGTCTAGGGAACACTGCATTAGACTATAATTGATTAATTAACATCCCTGCAATAGAACAACAAGATTACAACACTGTTTTTACATTTTCCACCATCATTATTATGAAAGTAGTAGTAGGAAAAACCTATTTAGGTTGGTTGCTATGATGAGACCTTAGTGATAATGAGATAATGAGATTATATGTGGTAAAATATTATGTTTGCATAGCAATAGATGTTAATATACATTGATTGCCTCTGCCAGGTCATGAATTATAATTAAATCTTAGTTACCCAGTGGTTTTCCCAGCTCCATGTGACAACAGCTGGGCCAAAAGACCGAGCAGGATTCATACTGGCTCCAGTATAGGGAATCTGTGGGAACAATCACAACCAGTATTACACTAGGAAGCAATGTGAATGGTTTGTAAGAATGATGAACCCTATAAGTAGGTTGATGCTTGTGGGTGCTTGGTTGTGCCAACTGTCTGACTTTGACATCAGACATCACTTTTCATCTTGTCTCCTAACAATGTTGCTTTCTTGATCACCTTGATCACAACCTTTCCCCAACATTAATGCATGCATGTTTCTGTTTGTTGTGACAAATGAGAAGCACTGGAATACTTACAGCAAACAGGTGACCAATGCACACAGACAGGCCAATGGCCAAAGATGATGAACCCTTCAGGTCATTACGTTTGTGGTCACAGGTAGCAAATATGGTTAAGACCAGCTGAAAGCTGATAAAGAGCTCTACTACTAGGGCGTTTCCCACCGAGATTCTTGTATTTACCTGTGTTGGAAACATAACAGTGATATGAGCACAGTAAAAAAACACATTAATACCCCTTTCATGGCTTATATCAAGATATGATTTGTTTCTACGGTTAAATCTCCAATTGCTAAAGAGCCCGAGGCAGTTGGTTAGCTCTGTTTAAATTGAAATGTCAGTATAATCTGATATAGTGATACTGTAACAGCTAATGTTTCCTAGTAATCTTTTATATGAAACCAAATAATCTGTGCAAGTGTCTGCATGTATGACACTGGAGAAAAAGAGAATACTTTTTATTGTTAAAATTCAAAATATCCTAAACTCATTCAAAATTAAAGTCACTGCTATCATTATACTGTAATTGTTATACTAAAATTGAAGAGAAATGTTTGCTAAAGAAACTATAATTTGGTATGTAGACACTGTCCAAAATGACAAGACGGTCAAACTTGAGAAAATAACAAATCTCCCACATATCAACAGTCTCCTTTGCTGTGCCTCTGGCTTGACAGGGTGATAGTTGACATGTTGATTCTTTCTGTAAGAAGACTATGTCTGAATTTAATTGCTAATGTAAGAAAAAAAGAAATGAAAGAATCCTATTTTCTTGTCTTTTTTTACCCAAGAATTCATCACAATTCATGAGAAACTAGAATGCTGAATTGATTTTGATTGAACAGTTGGATGTGGTAATTAAAGAGATAAAACAAACAAACAAACAAACAACCAAAAAACAGAAGCTGCAATTAAATAGAACTATTATGTATGCAAAGGATACATCAGACATTTTCTACCTGTGTAATATTTATCATGTTCTTGTATCTGTGTGGTTGGTTGTCTTTGCACCGTTCCACTTAGAGGTAATAGGGAGTGCATCCACCACATGTAAGGAAAACACCTATGAACCTATGAACCAATCAAATATCCATGACTTAGCTAGTAGCATGTTGTTCATTTTGGCTAGCTTGCATTCTGTCTGCCAGGACTATTTACTGAGGTTTCATCTGTGGGTTGACTTTATTTTTTGATGATTTTCCCACCTTTATTAGCCTTTTATGCAGGTTAGCTGTGGTGTTTGAATTTGGACTCAACAGAGCTCTCACTATACACAACCGACACCATCCCTGTTCAAATTGGATGTCCATAGTCTTTTTTTTTATGCTAAACAATATTTCAAGTATTAGACTTGAATCAGTAAAGTCAGTTGATGTTTATGCAATCACTATATTCATTGCAAATGTTTGCTTTGAATTAATCTAATAACTTTGCCCTCACACCTGGAAGTAATGAAAGTCATTAAAAAGTGTATTTTAGACAGGAGGAATGATCTTACCGTGTTGACCCCCATGCTACCCCGAACAGAGTTTGGGGTGATGCCGTACAGAATAGCTGCTCCCACTATGGCTCCTACACACTGAGCCAATACATAAAAGACTGCTTTTGCCAGACTGAGTTTCCTGGTCACCACCATAGCCACTGTGACTGCTGGGTTGATATGACCACCACTGATGTGGCCGAAGCACTGCACCATGGTGGCAATACTCAGGCCAAAGCACAGTGAGATGAGCACCAGGTCTGGGGGATGGGGATCCTCCTCAACAGCCCCCCAATTGATAGTTGACCCGAGGCTGAGCAAGACAAAGAGCAGCATGGCAAGGAACTCAGCCCCCACACAGCGCCAGAATTCTTGAGTCCAGATGCCCTTGAATGCAGTCATGGTTTTTTCTTTACTGAACCAAGCCAGAGGCCAGAACTGATAATGTGGTGTGTGGCACGGGAAGCAACAGCTCCTGTAAAGAATAAGAGAGATGGGAAAATGAGAAAATCATCTGTTGTTTTGGTTGGGTGCAAGTAATATCTAATGTATAGTTGAAATGTCAGTCATAGAATAGAATTATTTAAGCTTGGTGTGTACTCATATTGATATTCAAAGGTTCAGGGTTGAGTGTTGAGTGAGATCTAGGGAAAGATCATCTTTTGAGTGAAAAACCAATCTGTTTGCTTGGCTCTTCTTTGCTACAATTTCGGCTACAATAATAACTACTTGGGGTTAGAGTACAGGAATGGTGGTGGTCATATTGATTAAAAGAATTTTAACTGATAAAGGTGTTTCAGCAAGTAAGTTATTTTCCTTCAAGAGAACGTGAAAGAAACGGAAAGAAGCTGAAAAATAATGGCTCTTTTCTCTATTTGTTAAAACATTAATAGCCTTTAAATTGAGAATTAATTTTGAATAAAATCAATACCAGGAGTTGAAAGTGAATACAGATTCACAAAGTTTCCCACCTATGTTGTGTTCTATGTAAACTTTGTAATACATTGAATCATTATTTGAATTAAGTGCAGCTGAGTACCTGGATTAAAAGAAGATACTGTGTCCAGATTTGTGTAAGTAATATATGGCTTGCACTGGGGCCACAGAAATATAAATGATTACTGAGTAACTCATTGATGGTTGAATTAATTACATTTTTGACTACTCATACACCATGTGCCATAAAACAGCATATAAATATATGAAAATGAACTGAAGTGTCACGAGGCCACCCTGGTTAATCCAGTCCTGAATGTAATAATATAATCAGTTATTCATAAAAGACATGGGAAACATTCAAGATAAATCACTATTAACTATGTCTACTTATATACCAATGTGTCTGTGACAAACATGATCATTTCCGTGTTTTTCATCAAGAGCCTTGGACTCATTTTATTCTAGATTATAGTGGCGTCTTTGTCCTTTTGATTAAAACAAGAACAATATCATACCATCATAACTGTGTGGGCCCTTGTCACTTCAGTAGAGCATGCATGGGAGCACAAAAACAATGTTACTGTGACACTTTTTAAAGCTTGTTTGTTCACGATTTGCAGTATGCACCTTGTTTACAGCTTATTCTCTACATCGATTCGGATTTGCTCTTCAGTATTTTATATATATTTATTCTCAACAACAATGACTATGACAGCAACGATGTCGATGATAAAAACAACAACAACAACACAATAATGGCAACAGCCAAAAATTTAGAAGACAGATACATGATCAGTCACAGTTTTCTTTTACATGTAAAAAGTTGAATTTGGTTTTGACCAAAAACATGGTTTTTAGTGGGAAATTCAATTAATTAGTCATTGTGCTCAACAGTGACATCACCGCACATTATAATTAAGAATATATATTCACGCCTGAAGTCTAAAAATAAACAAATAGCATCAACATAAGAGTAGACCAAAGCCAAAAAATGACCAAGCATAAATGTTTGGTCTAATCTCACTTTACAAACACACACCTCTAACACCTTAATAAAACAAATATAGCAAAATCTGTCACGCTTTTTACAACTGTCATTTCAACCACAAAAACCTGAGTCATTAGAAATTAACTGACATAAGTTTAGTGTGCATAAAAACTAACATCTTATCAATAACATTGATGTGAATACAAAATTCCCATGACCATCTACTCATCCTCATCACTACATAACAGCCTTATATGAAACTTTTCTCACTTTTTCATATAAGGCTGCAGCTTTTGTTTCCTCTGGCGTCTTTACTCACCTCAGGCGCTGCAGAGTCCTGCTGGTCTCTGTCATGACTCCACCAGCCTGCTGGATGTTTCTGTCTTTTATAGGAGCCATTGTGTGTGTGTGTGTGTGTGTGTGTGTGTGTGTTTGGGTGTGGATTTGTGTGTTTATGGTTAAGGTCTGGTTTATCCTGGTCTGATCTGGATGGGATTGGAGAAGAAGTACTCTGTTCATAGGTTAATCATAGTCACCAAAAAATAAATAAATAAATTAAAAAAATAATAAAAAAAAAAAATGATGAAAAAAAAAAAAAAAAGAAAAATAAACTGACCATTATCAGATTAGTGCAATCATTTAAGTCTTTGTTTAGTTGTTAGTGATTTATACTGATGAAAAATAAGGCAATCAATATAGTAAGATTATGATAAAAAATTCTAATAAAAAATATGTCATTGCAGTAGTGATGATACATTTGTTTGTCAAATAATTGATATTGTCAAATTTTGTTTGTTTGTAGGAGATTACTCTTGGTGTAATATATTTTTCTGCACTCTGTGAGCTATTCACACTTAAACGGTTAAATGTATCGCATTAATTGTATTGTGTAACTGTCTGGTCAAAAGCAGCAGCTACAAAGTCAAGCATGTGTCTGGTGGGAATCGACCTATGCCAGGGTTGTCTCTTCTCAGCCATCCTGATTTTCATCGGCAGGATTTCAAAGTGCAGCTGGAGGGAAGAGTGTCTCTGATGCAGGGGCCTCAGAATCACCTCTCAGTTTATTTGTGGTTGTGTTGGCTCCATCTGATTGTGACCTTCAGCGTGCACTGAGGTGGTTTGTAGCTGACTGTGAAACAGCTGGGATGACAGTCAGTGCCTCTCAACATCTATTTCCAGTAGTTAAAGGATAAGATGATGAAATTACAATTGTCAGAATGTGCAACCCCCCCCATAACCCAGTGTCAATAAAAGAAAGGCTAGATGGGATATATAATCACCACAGCATGACTCATATGAGTTAGATGTTCATGGAAAACCTACTTTGGAAACATCCAGATCTGATGCCCAAACCACCTCAACTGGTTCCTTTTGAAGTGAAGAAGCAGCAGCCGTTCTTTGCGCTTTTAACCCTAAATCTGAGGCTGACCCCAGACATGCTCCAACATCAGAAATATCATTGTTCCTGTCATTACCCAAAGCTCATGACCAGTAAAGCATGTGTTTCTAGCTTTAGTACCCTGTTAAACCTCTAGATGTGTTTTATTCGCCCAAAACTTAACAACTCTTGGTCTTGTGTATCGTGTTCTGTGCATATAACTAATATAACCTAGTGAATAACTATTGTCACAAAAGTAGCTAGCAGCTGGTCCGTGTACAGTTGATTCAATTTGACAGTTGTTTAATCTCACACTATTTAGCAGGTTATCTTCCATAATGACAAATCACTTCTTCATCCAATACATTACTTTTGATTCCGCATATATGCAGATATCAGGAGATTAAAAATTGCAATACACAACCGACTGTGTGGTAACGATCGTCCTTTGCATGTTGGAGGAGCCTGAAGCCTCCACAGCACCAACCAGTCCTGCTGGATAAACACTGACACTGCTCAAACACAAAGCTGCCACTGTTTATGTGTCTTCAAGCAAGTTGACAGAGCTGCCCCCCACTCCTGCTGGTCTCACACACACACGCATGCATGTGCGCGCACGCACGCACACACACACACACACACACACACACACACACACACACACACACAATCCTCATTATGTAAGTATTACACAATATAAGATTATGTATATAAATTACCAGCTGAAATGTTTGAGTTGAACAAAAAACTAATTAAGTACTATTAAAAAAAGAAACAGAGCACAAACAAATGGGTGGATTATGTAACCTGCCTACTGACATAAAACTGTGGAACTGGGATTTTTCTTTTCCTGCTTTGCTATAATCAAGTGGCTTTCCTTTTGACAAGTAAATTCAAATAATGAAATCCTTTCCTGTTGTTCATGAGCCTACTGCACGTTGAGAGGAATCAAATTCTGGAAGAATCTCTTTTGGATACGTTTTGTTTATTTATTGTTGTTAGCTATAAATAGTCAAATTAAAGGTTTTGTGTCCAAAAAGGTGTTGTGAGCCATGATGAGCCACATATGATCATACTCTACTCATCTTCAGTGTGATTTTAAATAATGGTGGGAAGCACACTGGGGGAGAGGGATGTAAAAATTAATAGTCCAGTTATAGGTCAAGAAAGTGATTAGTGTATGGAAAGATAATTTACAATTATGTATGACCAATAAGTCAGTATTTATTTTCCCCTTATTTTCCTTTTACTCTGCTGAGATGATTATCTGTATTTTGGGATCACCTGTCTGAGCCCTCAGGCTAATCCAGGGGCAGCTTGGTCAACTGCCTATTTATATGTATGTGTCTTGTTGTGTTTCTGCTGTTTGCACTTGCACCAAGATGATGTGAGAAGCAATGTGATATCTGATAAGATACGGAAGCATCATACAAAACAAAACAGGCCTCAGTGACCACAAGTGGCAGCAATAGGCAATAGAATAGTAGAAGAAACCATTGCACTTATTCCATTCTTACAAAGAGAGAAGACAGATAGTGGCAACAGCATTGAGCAGGTAAGGCGGTGTAAGATTAAATAACTCAGTCAGTTATACAGTTGACTGTCCCTACCATCTAACACTATGTCTCCAGTGTACTGTCAGTGTGTGACTATGTATAGAAAGTTCAGTACAGAATGAAAGTGTGCATGAATAGATTAATGTAATTATCAGGGTAAAGTGCGTTGAACAGTCAAGAAGACTAAAAACACACTATTTAATTTCAGTCCATTCACTCTATACTTTGAGACCAATGGGCTGTAATTTCACTTGATCTGCCAGAAATGTAAGAAATCTGAATGAATCTTTGGTGTGCTCATCTCCATCTCGTTTAACATAAACAATAATCAAACCCATACTTGGATCTGTATGTTAAAACTCAGTTTTCAGAGAAAATCTGTTAGAATCCAAGCTCACACATGTGGCTTTACATGTGGATGTTACTTTGACATGGACCACCTACTATAACGCTGTTGCAGACAATGTCCACCCTGACATGGAAACAGTATTCCCTGATGGCTGTGGCCTCTTCAGCAGGATGATGCTCCTGCCACACTCCCTCAACTTCAAAGTGTGAACTTGAAAACTCTCCAGATCTCAGTCCAATCGAGCATCTGTAGGATGTGCTGACCCATGGAGACCCCAGCTCACAACTTACAGGACTTAAAGGATCTGCTTTAAACATCTTCCTGCCACCTTCAGAGGTCTAGTGGAGTCCAGGCCTCAATGGGTCACAACTGTTTTGGTGCCAGAGACTTAAACAACATTAGACAGGTGGTCATGATATTATGGCTTTATGTGTGGCTTTATATTACACGTTATTTGTATATTACTATTTTGTGTTTTGCGGTGAATAAAGTGCTTCACTGTTTTTACCTACAGTAGTAGGATGGCCTTGCATCAGGCGGTGGAGTGGGTCATCCAGCGATCACAAATTCATTGGTTTGATCTACGGCTCTTCTAGTCCGATCAATCAGCATATGAGTGATGTAAGACAAGTTCTGTGTATAGCAGTGATGCCTCAGTGTGTGCTTTGAAATGTACTTGATAAATCTGTTCATTTATCAGTAGGGGAGGTTCATATCATGTCTGTGGTTATAAGGACCAAAGAAGCATTTTTGTCAAGATCAAAGGAAATGGTTTCTTTTAAAAAACAAATAAAACATATTTAGTGTGTTGGTTCTTTATCAAATCAGGCCAAATTATTTCTCTGAACCAATAATGTCATTTTAGTGTCTAAATAAAACCATGAGAAGTTGATAACACTGACGTCACTGTGAGATCACATTCTGATCAAAATCAAATTAAATACTTTGATACATTTTTACATTTGTGAAAAGTATTGGCTGTCGCAAATTGGTTGTATTGACATATTGTTTATAGGAAACTGGACTTCATGATTTGAATTCAGTCAGACTACAGTCATGAATCTTTAAAATAAATTCTTAAAAGACAAACAGCACTGCTACAATAAACATACAGCCCTCAAAGCAGAATGGATTTGGACAGAGGACTCTTATAGATGACTATTTTGGGGAGTCTGAGCTTTTCTCTTTTCTTTATGTTTGTTATGTCATCACCATCATCGAAACACCACATGAAATGATATTTGTTCTGACAGTTGCTGGTTTCACAGATATGGCAAGCAGTGACACTGTTCTGGAGGGCTGTAGTAAAAAATACCTTCATAACACACTGTGTGCTGTTTTTTTTTTTTTTTTTTTTTTTTTTTGTCGGCCATCTGTGTATATTTACAGCTTGATCTGTGTTTTATGTTCTGTCTGGACTGACTGAATCCAGTGGAGGGCACCAGAGATCTACCAAGCAGAGACACTTCAATACCACTGATAATACCAACTGTTGGTTTTATCTTCCTCTTTTTTACTTTCTAAATCAGCAGAGGTAATTACAATCTCTTTCGTTATCTGTGATTTCCTGGAAAAAATCTTTTCAACTAGGCTGAAGCAATTATTTCTCTCTCTCACTCTCTCCCTCTTCCTCTCTCTCTCTCTCTCTCACACACACACACCCTCTCATTTTTGCTACCTTACAGACTGTGGGATTTTGTTCTCATCTGGGATTGGCTGATTGTTTCTGACATTTCCATGGCCTGATAATTTTCACTCTCCCTAATATGAATGTGTACAATAGTCTCTTTTGTTATTTGGGTATTCGGGTACCCTGTGTGTGTCACTGTATGTGTGCATGTGTGTGATTAGGTTATATTAATATGACATTTCTTTACCTTGTTACTGGAAATACACACATTAATGCAATGCAGTTTTAACTTGAATTATAACTGTCTATCTACTTTTCAGGACTGGATCAGACCCGATAGAACTTTCTGTCTGTGGTTTCTGAAAAAACAAAGAAATAAATCACTAAAAGCCATCAAATCAATCACTGAATCACTAACTCAAATCACTAAATCAATCAAAGTCTTAATTTTTATGCTGTGATGAGCATGAGAAACCAACGTCAGTCATTTAGCCTTAAAACACAAACCACTGCTGTTACAGCAACGCTGTCTGTTTTATTGTTCATCATACCCAAATGTTACCATGGTAATATGAACTATGTGCCGCATGGAAATCAGTTATTTCTCAGCGGTAAAGTGCACACTGACCCACTGTCTGCACTTTACCAGAATGTGAGCTCCCTATGTGGGTTCATGTAGCACTGTCAGTGTGAACACAACACAGACCCAAGCTAAGAAGGCAATAATGTGCTTTTTTTCCCTAGTCTGGACCAAGTGAACTAAACTGTGTGGAAACAAGTGCATGCAGTTTTATTTGAATTTCATTTTGCTGGCTAGAAGCATGGAAATCAGCCAGCAGCACTACTTTCAGCTGGTGAAATTAGGGATAAAAATGAGATAGGACCTAGCAAACCTGCCACCAATACAATTATAAATAGGGGCAGCCAAAGGGCTTGAGCCTGTGGGGAAGGCTTTGTTAATGCAATGACAGTCGGTGAAGAAGGTCGACCACTGAGAGGCTGTTTAAAATAAAGGCCCACTGGGATGAACAGTCAGTGTTGATGCGCCTGAACTCCCCTGCAAAACCAAAGTCTCTGTACATGAAAACCTGCCTTCATTTCTTACAAAGAAGAGTATATTTTGAGTAACTCTGTGTTGTCTCAACTGACAGAGACACACAGTATCATTATGCTTCCATCCATTACTTACTAGTACTAGTACTCATCCTTTAACCTTTGGGTAATTTAACCATTTACTATGAAAGACTAATGGGTTGAAATTTCACTCAATTTACCTGCCAGAAAATCTGAATTATTCTTATTAACCTGAATGTCTGCAACAGTTAATTATAAGGCTTCAGAGTTAATTCATAGACTTAAAATGTTATAGCTATCTCTTTTATGGAGGTCGACATGGCTTTTCATAAAATATACAACTTTTCAAAACATTTATGTATACATTAAACATAACGACATAAGACACACATAATAAAACCCAAATCCCCAGTTACTGACACAATCAGAAGGATGATCTGATGGACCAAAATTCAGTGGGACAAGAAATATCAAACAAGGTTTATGCCATTGGTTTTTCAGAGGTGTTCTCGACCCATGACAGAGAGCACCTTTACTCAGCTACATGACAGAGTACTGGCCAGGTAACTTTCTCTCATTTCTAAGGGTGAGCTCAGCACTGCTCATCTGTCTTGTGCTGACAAACTTTGAAAAATGATAACAGAAGGTGTCTGGAGGATGCATGAGTTTTTCCATGAGTTAGCAATCATTGGATGGAGGTTTTGCACTCAGTTTGCTGTTTTAAAACTACTTCCTGTTTATCATCATACATCAACAATGATCTATGCCCCTGATAAGAAAATAAAAGTCAAATCTGCTGTTTTAGGGGGTAGTTCCATGCTGAGTGCTGCACTTTTCACCGAATGATTTGCTGAACAGTTACTAAATCTATGTTTACACACTGATGTAGCTTGTGTTTTACTGCTAAGGAGCCTGAGCAATACAGTGTCACTGTGTGCAGTGTTAGCTGTAGCACTTTCAGAGGAAGGTATAGACAGTATATAATGACAACACTCATCATATTTTCACTGACAAAGCAGTCAGAGAGAGGATGCCTCTGGGAAAGACAAGTGCAATCTCATTTGCTGTTTAAAAACATTAAATGTCTAGATGTTTTACGTTTTTATGTTTCATGTTTAGGGAATGCATTAATGCTGTAGGATTGGAGACCTTCATTTGTTGCTCTTCAAGCTCAGCACTCTACATACTAATGTGTTTCTCATATATGATCATTCAGAGAGATATTGGGTAACTCTGTGTATGTGTGGGTTTATTCTTCTTTTGCTTTTGCTGACTGGCTCTGTTCTTTTGAAAATATGTATCTGTTCTCGTTACACAAAACCAATAGTAAGTAATGGTGTAAGGTGAACAGATTAATACCATCAGGCAACAGAATACAGAAGGCTGACAAATCTTGACCTCGGCCTGAATTGTCACCCACCTCTGAAGAAGAGGAAATTTTACATCTTCTCCTTATACATATAAAAAATGCTCTGTCTAATGCATTCATGCAAACAGGTTCACATATTTATTATCTATTAACAATTTGTTAATTTTAATATCTTTCACATTTAAGACTAAACATAAGCTAACATGCGAATATGTGTAACTAATGTCAGCTGCACATATAATTGCAGTCCAACACCCACAAAATATCCTCCACTATGCTAAAGCAGGGAAAGCAAGAGTCTGATATGCAGACCCTAAATAATTACAAAGGCAATCAGCTAACAACATGTGCCTTAAAGTACCAGAGGTTTACCATTCAAGAGTCAAATAGCCTCAGGGAATGTATTTCCTTTAAAGCAGGCAGTTATGACAGAGTTGTCTGATCTTCTTCCCAGAGGGAATTTCCTCAAAGACAGCAGCTGCTGGCTGAGAATCATCTCTAAATATATTCAAGGCTTTTTGGTGAAACTGAAACTTATAAATTGAAGAGAGTGGCCTTTTTTAATTTTAAATGATGTCTCAACTATTTTCCTCAATGTATTTGTTTCAGCACTGGTCAGAAGTCAAAGTGTCATAGTCATCACACTTTCTATAACAGACTCATGAACCAGAGCTTACTTCTAGAGTCAGATGTCATTAGCCTTTACAAAAAATAACAGGTCTGATGAGCCACCTTTGTATAAATGCACAATCATATAGATAATCCTTTAGTATAGCAATTGTAGTGGCGAGAATTACACATTTTCAACTGGTTCCTGATAATTTCAAGATCCTGTATCCCACTGTAACCTGTCCAACATGATGATCTCTTTAGTTCTGCCAGTGTTAAGCTAAAGGTTACAAAAAATTTCATTAACTCAAAGGACTAGATATCCTCCCTAAATATTCGGATTCATTTGTTCCTAGCCAAATCACTATGGAATCAACAGAAGATCTGAATATTTTAGTCATTATAAATAATTAAGTCAATACTGCACATATACAAGGGAACAGAGAAAGGCAGAAGCCCAATGAAGCCCCAGTGTGAATTTTATTCTTAAAGAGATTTTAACCACTTGCTTTTTGTCGAGGAAGAAGTCTTGAATCAAGCAGTGTATAGAGAGGTATGCAAATAGTTCTACCTAACAACCAAAGAACCATAAGCAGCTAAAGCATGATATCAAACAGTTTAGTGCAGTTTAATCCCCTCAGTGTGTAAAGGAAGTAATTAAAGCGTCTTTGCCTGAAGCCCAGAAAAATATCCGGAAAGCTGATTAAGTTATACGGTGTGTCTCCACCCATCCAGCTTCTGTTCTGTAGTGATTATCGGTAACCTAAAGCACCACCTTAACGGGGTTTGTGTTGTCATGGGCAACCGCCTCCAGTAGGCTCTCACAAGGTAAATCTGTCCAAAAGAAGCAGACAGACTACAAACAACTCATGCAATCCTGATGAAAAAAAACACACACACACAGGGCCATCACTATATGGACCGAGCACCTTCAGGGATAGAAACTGGGCAGGTGAGATGAAAGTCTGTTATAGGAAAGGACTGTGGCCTTGGTGCACCATTTTTTGGTGGAGTGATGTGAGGTGGTGAAACCAACATTACCTCCACACACAACTCTGGCTCAGGAATGAAAATTCTTGAGAGGGGCAGGGCACTTGCAAAAAAATACTTGGGGTGTGATATGCTGGGCAGGTGTTAGGATACTCAGGTATCCCTGGTTCTTCTTGGAGAAAATGAAGATTGCCTCCATGCAGCTGCAAATTGCTGAAAAGAACTGTCGCTTGTCACTTGTGCTTATGAGTTGAACCGTACTTCAGAGTATCCAACATTGTCTGAGTTACTGAGGTGAAAGAAACACAATATATTTTTGAATTAATGAGAACTTTTTCTAAAAATATGAATGAAGACACCATATGCAAACATAGTTTGTGAGATCACTTTTATATGGATAAGCCACAATTCTTCACTATGACTTGTTCCTTTAATCTAAACATGTGGGAAGCAGCATTTCACAGCCCCTCCAGCACCATTAACAGTTCTTTATGCTCTGTACATGCAACAAAAGGCCAGTCAACACCATCGGCACTTTTTCAAATTGCAGCTAACAGGGCTGAGTATATTGTTTTGATAGTGGTAATTGTAGAAATATCATGTAACCGAATTACCTTTTAACATTTCCTGTCCCTGATAGACCATATACACAAAAATGCCTGTGGTGATTCTAAGGAATTTTATAAGCACACATTTTCTAAACTATTATTTATTACTTCTCAACAATAAAAATGGCTATGACTATAAGTCTGATTGATTCTGCTGTGTTGAGGGTCTCCTCTGTATCAGTGAATTTCCTTTGTTTGTGCCTAATGCTATTGCTCCTGAATGTACCGAGACCGAAAAACAGCAAAGAGCAGAGATCTAAACCAAATTCCTAGACTGGTGCTCTCATTTTTGGTTCTCCAAGCATGAGAGCACTGCCGGCTCACATTCTGATCAACTGGGCTTCAGAAGTACTAGAAAGAAAGACCAGCCAATTCAAAGTCACAGCACATGCTCTGCTATCCCCAAGATCCCCAGTTAAAATGAGAGAGTGGTTAGTGAGCACTGCAGACCTCAGGGGACTGACTCTTCTGTCATTCTTGATGTCTGACTAAAATGAATGTGAGTCGATGAAACTAAAGCCACTGAATTCCTGGGACACAGGGTTGGGTTTTGATTGCCTTGGAGGAAAATCCCAAAGGAATGAGCTTTTTATGATGAATGATGGATAGTTGAGAGATATGAGATGAAGTATGAGGGTGATGCAAGAGGAGACAAAGATAAAGGATAATGGACACAGAAACATACTAGCTGTATACAATAAGTGTTTTCCAAGCCACAGGGTGAAGCTTTTTCGCCTCTGTATATGAACATATATATCTGTGTCAAGCAGCATGGGGCTAGCTGCCATGCAGAGGAACCTCCTCTCATTCTCTGCTCTCTATCTAAAGCCTATGACCGTTTGTTAGTGTGGGAAATGAAGATTGAGCAGTAAATTGAGAGCTTTGCTCAGTAGCACACCTCTCACTTTGGCACCACCGGCTAAAGCACTGCTCTATGGTATTGCAGTTGGCTCTAAAGCAATAAATCTCAGTGCTCCAACCTTAACTCACTTCACACAGAAATGCCAGAACCATTGAGCCTAGAGAAGCTCTGAGTTGTCTAACTGGATTCAACAGGTCATAATTTCAACCATGGTCTCCTATTAAGAGCTGCTGATCCTCTTCCTGACCAGGTGTCAGATCTCGTCCATAAACCCACTATAGTTACTGTGGATGGAGAGTGGGGGAAAGACACACAGGAAGTTTGACTGGCTATCTATTTGCCCTAATTGGGCAGTTTTCAAACCTTACTCATGTGTAACAGATATAGAGAATGAGTGTGGGGTGCAAGATGAGTACTTACTAATACTAATACTACTCAACATATGGCCCCACACTCACAGACATGATGAAGAGTCTGCTGTGATACAAAGGGATGAAATAAATGGGGATGATTCAAATGGGATAAGGGAGTGGACCTTCAAACAAGATGCACAGATATTGCACAGATGTCCTTTCACCTTTGTGCATATTGCGTTTTCCACTATGCCATTCCACCAAAATTGAACTGTCCTTTGAGCCCCACAAGAAGACCCAACGACACAGAACCCTCTTTATGTAAGCCATATACCACAGAGGCGAGGCCACACATTAGCACACACTAGCGCTTGAATCACGTACAATGGAACAGACTAGTAAGCATGCAAGTACACGTCATCTCTCCAAAAATTAAAAATAAAAAAACGGTTAATAAAATATACTCCTTGGCCTGGTACGACCAAGTAAAAAAATGGATGTATGAATTGTCAAACTATTCTAAATGCCTATAATAGCCATGCGATCATAACTGCAACATAAACAAAAGCAAACAATCAATTTATTAACAATGTATGTTCATGTTCATGGTTAAATTTACATCAGTAACTCATAAAATAAATAAAGTGTTGCTACTGCTTCCCTTTCACTATCATTGTGCACAATTTCTGTGAATCAAGGTCTCAGTCCTCTGTGAAATTTTGAAGCATCCTTGACATTGGAACAGGGAACAGTGTTTGGTGAGACTTGATGACGTGGCGTCAACGAAAAAGCATCCTTTAAGCAGCTTCCTTGACTTTGAGAAACTGCCAGCGTACCCTGTAAAAATCTGGACCCTATGTAACCAAGTGCATAGTATCAATAGCATACTTCACGGAAGTGTACTAACAGAAGTATATATATGCCAACATGGTGCGTCATAACCATTCAGCTATCCAAGCGCCCCAGCTGACTACTTTTACTGCTTTTACTAAAAGTGCTTTCCAGTCAAACGCTGCTGTTGTTATTGTTGCTGCTGGAGTGTTACATTGTGTTACAATAATGAAAGAATGCTGGAAAAATGAAAGAAGCTTAATCCTGTGTTGAGAAACTGGTTTTTCCATATGATTCTTACTGGAGTTGAATTGGATTGAGAGAGATGGTGAACACCTTTTGATAATCCAACTGAATGGGAAAATATATGCGTGTAATTATGCAATCTGATCGTTGGAGCACGTCTTGTTACTGCACGTGTGCCGTATATGGGGGTAGTGCATAACGATGCGCTAGTGTCCATGCAGCAGTCAACAGCATGGCGGTGCCTATCGGAAAGAAACGTATCACCCCCTACTGTTCTGGCGCTGAATTGCTTTTCACAGTGAATTGCTTCATGACAGTCGTGAACTCACAGCTGCGAATATGCGAATTGTCAAGTGGCTTGTCAGAGAAACAGCGATTTATTCAAGCACGTGTTTGAGGTGATGTGTGAGGAATCTGATTAATTGCACTGGGCCACGTGTACGCGGATAAAATATGGGTTGCTTTAATTGTTGCCATGTAAACAGCTTTTGTCCAGTGTTCAATCTGATTGAGGAAAAAAATGTACATATAAACACTCTCACAGCGAGGAGACGATTTTTTTTGTCATCATGTGCAATTCGACACAGCATCGAGTGAGAGACACCCACTAACAGTCACTATGCTGCTGTCAGCAGATTACAGAGGAAACTTTATTGCCATCCCCAAGGAATCTTAGCCGGGGGAGATCACACCAGTGGTTCCAAACTTAAGGGTCAGGACCTATCCAAGAGGTTGTGAGTTAAATGATATGTTAAGTAACAGTTTATTTTAAAATGTTTATGTGAATTCTTGTTCTGTGTGCTGTGAGTAGGATGGCAATTAAGAATTCATGAAAAAAAGTGAGTAGCTTTAATAAAATATATTCAAATGAACCTTTATTATTGATTGGATGAGTAACTACTTGCATGGCTCTGTAGGCTGTTTTTTTTTTTAGAGTCCTACGATTGGGTTCAGAGTCCTCGGTTCCTCTACCATCTCCTGCTGTCATTCATCTCCATCTTCACCCTGGTTGCTACTCACCTTTGGAAGAGGAGTCATCCACGTCCACATCTTCATACTCCCTATTGCTCCTTAATATTCACCTTGGACATTCCCTGTGGAGGAGGGTGGTCGGACTTTCTGAGTGCACTCATTTCAATTCCCTTTTTATTAATTTTTTTTCCTATTATTTTGAACTTTTGGGACAATTTTTTTATACCTGAAATCTCAGGGTTTTTTTTTTTTTTTGGTACATATGTAAAAAATATTTAATTGGCCAATTGTGGTTCAACAGAGGTACTTAAAAGAACTGTGTATTGTAAACCCTACTTGAGTTAATGGTACACGCACTGTAGTATGTTAATGCAGTATTCGCTTTAATTAAATTACCTTTTTTATATATTGTCATGTGAGGGATCTTTACCAGGTTCAATACACTTCCTTTAAAATTGTCAGTCTGTTGTTGTGTGCTGTTTGGGCTGGATATTACAAGTCTAGGTAAAGGTAAAGGTAAAACTCAGTAGTCTTCTGACTGAGTCTAGAAGTCAACCCTCATTTCCTTTCTGATATTTAACACTGTCTTAAAGTGACAGATCCAGAGATGTTACATTAAGATTGTTATGCATTGTGCTGGGAAAGAAAAAATATTTAGATTAAGCGTGTCTTGCATAGAGCATAAATGGTCCTTTAGGGAGACAAGTGGCTCACTGACGTATCATGCCATCAGGTCATTGAAGTCACAATGTCACAGGTCACTTGTGTCCAAGTGTGGGTAAGTATTCTATTGTGAGTGGATTGAATTAGGGTAAGTGCTATAAGGCAGATAAAGAGAAAACTACTTACTGTATTTTTCGGACTATAAGGCGCATCTAAAATCATTTGATTTTCTCAAAAATCAGCAGTGGGCCTTATGTATGACCTTTGGTTGTGTTTAGTAACCTCGAACTGATTTTATGTTGTACACATTACGGCTACCGTAGTCAGGAGCCTCGCGGAGTAATACGTTGGCCTACAGATAGGCCAACTCTCATAATGATGAGAGGGATCCGGACATGTTTGATGCAGAAATGCCCAACTGTTAAACTCAGACACTGAAGCTGAAGGATTTGTAGACGCATAATGAACTGAAAAAAAGTGCGTGTATGTTACATTTTTGTGTTACAACTGAACAACAGTTTTGTATTTTTGTCTGAACAACATTGAGAGTTATTGTAAATTAGTTGAATAAAGTTCTACTTATCCGACACATGTTTTGTTTCACTTATTGCGCCTTATAATCAGATGCGCCTTATAATCCGGTGCGCCCTATGGCCCGAAAAATACGGTAGATGTTCCTGTGTTTGGGCGATTCATTCATTGTTTGCTGGATTCCTCTACTCCCCAACAGAGAGATGTCATTGTGAAGTGCAGATGTTGTAGAAGTGCTGAAGTAGCTGTGGTGGACTGCCTGTGTTGCTCACCAATACTTACAACTGGTTATGGTTCACTGCTGTTAAAGATGAATACCCATCTTCACCTGGACTTAGATGACTTCAGCTCACATGAATGCAGAGGAGGACACTGACTTAGTTGAACCCTTAATGACCCTCAACATTTTAACAAGATTTCACACCTTGATCTGTGACCTTAACACCACGAATGATTTGACACCAATGACTTGCTAATACCTTCAACTCCCCACTCGTCAGTCAGAGCTAAAGAAGCCTTTCGGCTGTGAAACATCTTCAGAAGAAAAATTTCAGACCAGATGCCTTCACATAGCACATATAGAATATGACTGGATGACTGCAAAGCTTTATGAAGGTCCTTAAGGCTTTTGTTGTTTTGACTGTGGTGATCAGCTAGTCTGTGAATGTTGTGTTCAGTTGTAGTACATGCCAGTGTTTGACTCAGATATGTTTTATTCTTTTGGCCAAGGGAGATTGCTACGAACCGCTTGATTGATGGAGGGTTTGGGGAGGACTGGAAATATAATGCTCTTTGATAAACTTCTGTGATGGTGTTGTTGCTATATCTACACTGTTGGCACCTCAACATGTCCTGGACCACGGAGATAAAGTCAGTTTTTCTGAAACTCTTTTGCCTTAGGCGGCAAACTGTCTTTCAGGATTTTTGGACAGTGTGATGAGGAGAAACAAAGTGATACTGTCAGCGTCTTGTGGTTGTTGAATGATTAATGTTCTTCTTATCTTTAAAAATGTCCAAAATAATTGATACTGTTCCTGAGAGACATGTCAACAAACTTTTTGAAGCTGTTTCAGGAAGAGCAGCAGCTTGACATGTGTTGCAGTCTAGTGAAGCTGATCTTTTTATGGCCTTACAATTGAGTGTCTGTCAAATTCGTCTGCACTTATATTTTCACACATTACACTTACACAGGTAATACAGTGTTGTTTTTCTAAACCTACCCAATTTCTCATCTCTCACTTGCATTTGTGCATTTCCTGCTCTATAGTGGAGCTACTTTTTGGCACCCTGCTGAACATCCTTATTCTCACTGCTCACACACTGGTCTATAACAGTCTATAGAAGATAATTACTTTCCCATTCACCGGATGATCCAGCGGCATATGGTGGCATCTCACCTCCATGTCATGCCAGGTATGATCTACATTATCACAAAGCTGCTGAAGTGATATCTCACATTACTTCATTATAATGTATGTGTTATACTGTGCGATTTTTAATTATCATGTGGTATTAATTTTTTTGCGATTTTATGGAAAATAGGATGGAATTTTAGCGGAAATTACATGCAGTAGTGTAGAGCCATTTACATAAAACAGATACTAAAGTTGATATGGACATAAATACTTTGCCCCTAAAAAGATCAGATGGTTTGTCATTGATCAGCTTTTTGTGGATTCCCAAGCAAAAAGTCAGTGGGTGCTTGTCATGTAGCTAGTTATGTAACCATGAAATAATGAGAGATTACTTAGTAAATTCAACAATTAGTCCACTGGTCCAGTACTATTTTATTTTAATATTTTGTGGTGATTTATTACAGATCAGAGATAATTGTGCATGAAGAGAGGCATAGTTATTCCGTTTCACAATCAAACGTGATGGGCTGAGTCTTTCTGTGTGGAGTGCATTTTCTACCCATGTCTGTGTGGGCTGCCTCTGAAAACTCCAGCTTCCTCCCACATTCTTCAAACAGATGATTTGGGGGCTAGGTTAATTGCCTGTAGGTATGAGAGCGAGTGCGAGTTGTTGTTTGTCTCTATATGTCGGCCCTATGACAAGCTGGCGACTTGTTCTGTGGATCTGTCCAGCCTCTTGCCTGTAGACAGCTGGGATAGGCACCAGCCCCTCCTGCCACCCTGAGTGCAGGATAAAGTGGTTGAAGATGGATGGATTATTTAAAATAAAAGCAGCTTTAACAGTAGGTGGCAGTGCAAGACTGTGCTGCTTCTCCCCAGGGATAGATGTCAGCACTTTTTTCTCTCAAAACTGTGGAGAATTTAGGGAAAAAACCCACATATCCCTGTGTGCCTGTGTTTTATCTGAATTTCAGGTTGATAAACTGTTGAAACTTCACGGAAATGGCTGCAGTTTGTGAGATCGCATAGAGCAATCAAGAGAGAAGTGAAGTGGATGTGGAAAGAGTTTCTTTCTTATTAAAGTTGCGCAACTGAAAATGACAGAAATTGCATCGCACACACTACTCAGTCAGTTAACATGTTGGTGGTAAAATGTTACACCAATATTCGAGCAATACCACATAGAATAGGCTGCTGTGGCCCAGGAAGTAGAGCAGGTGGTAGACCTCCCTGCCTCTCCAGTCTCTATGTTGAAGTGTTCTTATGCTAGATACTGAACCCCAAACTGACCCAATGGTAAACTGTTGTGTGAGTGTGTGCATAGATGAGCACCATGTACAGGATCACTGTGTGAATGAGTTGAGGAGTGAAGACCAGAAATGTGCTATGTAAATGCAGTGTCATTTTCATTTAAAATCCTTTATTACAAAAATAATTATTTTAATAAAAATCTTAGAGCACACCATTTGATACTTTGCTTGTCACATTATCTGCAGCTGTCAAGTGAAAAGTGAAAATTAAAATTTAACCCTTTAAAACCCACATAGAAGAGAGACCCCTGTTATCATTTTTTCCCTAATCTTTGCTCATTTTTCATTCAGAATCAAGTGTTCAGTATACTCTCTCCATAAAGATTTAGTGGTATAGCGAATATCTGGGTGGATGGATCAAGTGCTGCACATCATATGATCTGTTTGTTTATGCACTGTCACAATCATACATTACTTTTGGCATGTGTGAGAATACCATATTATTGCATTGATATATTGCAATATTGTGTTTTCAAGCGTTCAAGGGTTAAAACTCAAATGTAAAATCTTGTGAAACTTTTTGGTGGATTGATTTATGGATGTAAAATTTACAGTGGAAAAATGATTCTTACCCCCTCAAATATCACCAGAGGGTAAAAATGTTCATTTTATGTTGTGAAACATTGCACACATTTTTGTACAGACAGAAGATGAACTATAATGATTTCAAAGATCATTTTCATCAGCTCCACTATGACTGAAAAGCTAATGACATTCCTCTTAGCCGCAGCTGCTAATTACTGAATGTTAGCTTGATGACATGGTAGATATCATAGTCTGCCAGCACAGAACATTCACCACGTTAGCATTCTAATGTTAGCATTTAGCTCTACGGCCTCACAGAGTTATACTGCAGTTGCAGTCTATATCTGATCATGCTAGGCTTTAGCATGTTTTGCATGTTGCAGAGCAAATGCTCCAACAAATCATAAAGCTGATAAATTATTCAATACTTAATTACTTATGTTGGGTTACAGTGTTGGGTACAGTGTAAGTGACGTGAATAAATATAGTGAATAATAAGTAAAAAGTAAAATCAAACTTTTTTGCAACAACAACCTGAACCAAAGGACAGTTTTAAACCTCACAGAACATATCACTCCAATCTAATGGAGCTTTTTTGAAGGGATAAATGGCTACTGTATATATTTACTATTAAAATTACTTTATGAAGTTTCTCTACATGTGTTTGTTTAGTTTTTGTGCCTCTGGCCCCAATTAGGCAAACTAAACCATGGTAAAAAGTAATGGCTTTTTCCTATGAAGTTTTGCTGAACATTATAATTGAAGAAAGGACAATCAAATTATATATTTAATATTTTTGGCAGAACCAGGACAGAATAACAACTTTAAAAGGAAACACGTTATAATGAACCAGAAGGCTGTTAGTCTCTTATGTTTTTACTGTGTGTTAATCTGAGTCCGCAGACTACTCATTTACTGGAATATAACAATTCACTTCAGGGGAAACCTCCCAAATGGTTGAAAGCAATCTGCTACAAACAATTCTAACCTGCCAAGTTAAATATAGCAACTAAATGCTCAAAATGTACACAACAATACTGTAAAATATCCAGTAACATTAATCAGGCTTACACACAAAAGAAAGAAAATGAAAAGAAAAGCACATGAAAGAATCAGGAACATAGAGGACCTTGGTCTTTTTTTCAGAGTCCCAGGGGCAGCTGCCAGGTTCATAGTGGGGTACTAATAGAATAGAATAGAATATATTTTATTTGTCCCACAAGGGGATATTTATCTGTTTGACAGTATAAACAAATCAAAAAATAATTAACAGAAAATAATAATAATAATAAAAGGATAACAGAAAATAAACATTTAGTTTATATAAAAAAGAATAAGTGCAAGCCTCCAGAGATGAGGAGGAAGGCTTGTGGGTTGATGTTTGCAGCTGGGACATGACAGAGTTCACAGGTAGCCGTAGCGTTAGCAGTTATCAGGCAGTTATTGTGATGACTTGCGAGAACTCCTCTGGATGTAGTACGACCAAACCTAACAATAAACAGCTTTGCTGTCCACTGACAGGTCCCAGTGAGGCACATGATGCTGCTCTCCTGGTAGCAACTTCGTCTCTAGACTGGTCAGCGCCATGAGTTCTTCATCTTATGGGGAGAGATTGTATATTCCCCATAGTTACAGACAGCGTTGATAATTTGTACTTTCTTCTCTCCTCATGACACTGTACTCCTGCTCTGCATCCCCTTTTCCTCTACTTTATCTTCACTGGCATCTGGGGTCTTGTTGGGTCGTATCTTTGAGCAGCACAGTGTCATCAGCTGATCACTGGAGAAACAATTGGGGAACAGTTCAACTGCTCTCTGGCTCTTTCTCCATCTGAGTCTGTACTGTTGTGTTTCATGCAGCTGATTGGTGTTGGCCAGTATTGCTGCACCCATTCAAACAGCAGAGCCTTTTGGTCAAATCTAACAGCATCCATCTGATATAAACAGTTAATGCCATTACATTTCTGTCTCTGTATGACTGTGGCTGAAATGACAGGTCATGAATGGAATGTGAGATTCTGGGGGTCAGTTCGAAGTGTTTTGTGTTGAATAATGCTGTTTCTCTGCTGAAAGGACTCAGGCAGCCTTGACAGCTGAAATCTTGGAATAATGGGACTTTTTTAGCTGTAGAGAAAAAGAAAAATATTTCTGATTCTTATTTTTAAGAAACTGTTAGCTGAAAAATAAATTACTGTATTTATTTAATCTTTTATTACTCACTTTACCAAATTTCCCCCATTGATCAATAAAATATTATTGATTCTCACGCTGATGTTTGTGAAACCTTTTTCATTCCGGCCTTTTTTAAAGATATCCATAACAAGCATTTACACAGTTGAGTTCTCCAGCTAATCTGTGTTAATGTGACAAACATTCATTGGTCTCTGTGAGGTTTCAGCCTCAGCAGCTGCCGAGCGTCATGTGACCGGCTGCGTGCAGGTTAACGGCTCAGCTCTGAAGTGGTTGATGAATTGTTTCCATCTCAGTTCAAAGGCGTCATGGGGTTCTGACACTGTGTCGAGTTAATTGGCTGATTATTCCCATGCCGGTGGTAATTAGTACTTCAGTATAATGTAATTGATCCAGTGTGGGGGTTTTCTGAGCAGGATGTGTGTGATTGGCTGACAGCTTTTGATTTCAGTGCTTTTAACCCCCCGCTGGGCATCTCTACAGAGGGAAACTAGGCTATTTCCACTATTTTAATTAAACCGCTTAGATGTTAGCAGCAATGAGGGGAGCTTCACCTGCACCATTTCCTTAAGGGCAAATGCTGCTCAATCTATCAAGTCATATATAATTCATTTACACACACATTGACTGGGAGGGAGATTGGAAAGTTGTGGGTGGATGTGCAAAAAGACATGCATTTATGCAAAAACCAGTTGCACAAACAGATTTAATCTAAAGTGGCATTGGCAAGCAATTCATGACAATTTGTAGCACTCAGCAATTTTCCTGTACTCAGAATTTTCTCTTAGGTACAAACACAATTCACAAATTATCCAGACTAGTCATACAAGTCATGAACAGACAGACTGCATTTCTTCACAGGAGGAAAACACATTTGTTTGGTTTAGGAATTATGGTGGTTTCATCTGAATTCATTTTATTTTCGAGTTTAAATACACACATTAACTTAATTTAGTATATCCATCATCACAGCCAATTTACAGAGAGGTGCTTTTTTTTAGATTTGAGTATTTAGTATATAGGTCTCTGTCTAGCATCTCCTCTGTTATAACATGAGGATGCTGCTCATGGATCACTTAGCTTGAGTAAGATGTTTTGTTCAGCATCTTTATTAGTATATAACCTGAACCAGTTTTTATGTATGTCAGAGAGAGGAAGATATCAGCTCAGGGCATCATGGGAGTGAGTAGCAATCTTGTATAGATCTTCCTTAGACCAAAAAGTGGAGGTTTGGCAGCAGCAGGGTGTCAGGTACAGTGAGACACCAGTAGCAGCAGGGAGTCTGACATCTCTCTGCTGCTGGTTGATCGTTGTTTTCAAAAGCATCCAGGCAGCAGATGAAAAGACAGCGTGAGAGGTAACAGCGCTGTTCACTGTGGTAACACTGGATGTCTAAGTAAGTCTTGAGTGACCACCACAGTCTATGAATTCCTCAGGTCAGGGTGACCCCTGACTTTTCATCTTGCATCTTCACATTACAATCCTCTCTTTTATTATAAAACTTTGATTGTGAACAGGTTGTTATACAAGACCTATTAAAAAATGCTGCTACATGAAGTTTATTGAGCAAATTTATTTCGCCCTTTAGAGTTTAATAATTGCACAACCTTTACTGTTGCATTCTAGAGACAAATTTGAAATTTTTATCCATGCTACTTATAAATCAAACCAGCAAAATCATCTCAATGAGCAACACAGGAATGCTTTTATTCCCACAACCATAATTCATGACCATGTGACCATTGTGTATTGTGGGTGTAATGAAGTATGAAGCCCCTAGTGGCCAGTAAAATGGGGTTTTTGACTATTAGTCTTATTGAAATATTGATAAAGCGCTTTTCTCTGTTTTATCACCAAAATGTGCATTCCCTTACTACTAATAACAACAGACAATACTCTGACAAAAAAGAATGTGTCTCTTCCTCTGTCTCTGTCTAACACACGACTCCAAACTCTTTGATAGCAGACGTGCAGGAGGCAAACAGATCGATGTGGTTGGTGACCTCTATTAACACACCCACAAAAGAACGAGTCTGCAGCTTCTCTGACCTTCAACTTGCTCTAAACTCTGTGCCCCTGCTCTGTGTTTGCTGTGTGATTTACATGCCTATTGTTGGTATAAATTAGTCTGATTCTATGTGTTTTGGAACTGTTTTTTGTGCAGATTGCATCTGTGATTATTCTGTTGATGAGGACTGAATGAGGATGTCTGGCAATTTGGTTTTGTGATAGAACAATAATCTTTTGTTTACTTGACGTGATTTTTTTTTTTTTTTTTTTTTACTGAAAGATAACAAGCTTTATGAATAACAACTCAAGACGAAATGCCCAACTCACAAATAGCTGCATATTATCATTCTGCTTTTAGTCTGACAATCTAAACTGAATGCACATGAACATGTGAAGGCTTCTTGGATGCTTCTTTGGGATGTTTGTTTACGTGCTATAGTATACAACTGCTATACTGTTATTTATTTATGAGACACACACACACACACACACACACACACACACACACACACACACGCACATTAGAACTGTATACTGTCTAGTCCATCTCCCTAAACTCTAGTGTGTGTGTGTGTGTGTGTGTGTGTGTATGTATGTATGTATGCATGTGTGTGTGTGTGTGTGTGTGTGTGTGTTTAAAATGATGCTCTGGACTTCATGAACTGTGTGATTTTGACAAAATGAATCACAAGTCAGAAATGATCATTGAAAGAAATGATCCCCACCATGGTACTGCAGTGTTACAGATAACATCTCTACCGGGTGTCTTGACCCTCAAATGAACTGCAGCTGCACCGTCTTGTTCTCAGTTCTTGTTTCATTCAGAGAGAATACTGCTACTTGAGCCACTACCTAAATTAACTAATACTGCAGAGACTGTGTTAGACTGCAGGCTAGCTGCTAGTAGATTTAACATTTAAAATCCAATATCTAAATACTGCACCTTTTAATGAAGAGATGTGAAAAGCAGATCATATGACACATCAAGATAATACAGATGCATTCTATAACACACTATACAGTGTGAGTTTGCTTGTAGGTATGTGTGGGTGTTTGTGGAGGATTTGTAGTTGAAATAACTGATGTAGAAAATGCATATTGTTGTATGTGTGCCAGAAAGCCCCTCCTTTTTTCTGCTTCACACTGGTTTTGACAGGATATGGTGGTGTTGGTTGTATACACATTTACGTTTCTTCAAATAATGATATCATATTTTTCTACATGTATTTACATATTTAGGCTATAAAATAAGGATGACCATGAATATTGTAAAAAAGTAGATGACACTGTAAACTGTCAGTTTAGATGCCATTTGGTCTCGCTGGCCACCAGCTCCTTGTATAACATCATTATAGAAATGCTGACATTGTAATGTGGGATGAAAAGTGCTGTTGACTTCAAGAGGCCTTAATGCAAATAAAAACTATTTCTCACTGGCTGGAATAGTATCAGACTATCATGTACAATCAAGTAACAACTACTATCATGACACTGGCTCAACCATAGTGTTCTTTACTCATATATAAAAGTAGATATGACATAAATGACAGAACACCGGAAACTCTGCAATAACACAGAGCAGATCATAAAAAGAAAATTCCCTCTACAATAGGCTAAGAATGTGGGTTGTCTTGTGTGGCAATAATAGTAAAATTAACACAGCTAAATGGGAATAGCAGTTATCTACAATAGACATCTCAACATTTTTCATGGTTAGAAAACACCCACTGCATAACCAGTGAGAAACAGTAACTGTATAGTCTATTTTAACTGTTGCAGCAAAGTCACTACAGCTTTTCATACTGCAAACAATCCAGTTAGGGCATACAATTGTCTCAGTATTACTTAGGTGTGTATTTAACATGTGACTGTTCTGGAAAAGGGTACTGACATCAGTGTGTAGCACTTTACAGGTGTCAGTCTTGTTTAGGTCTGATACAACCAGATTAGTGTGGGCAGCTGTCTGTCCTCACCAGTTGAGTTGAGAGAAGAGAAAGGGGGAGTGAGGATAGACACAGGGCAGGAGCCTCGTTACACTGGAGTGGACCCTGATAGCTGAAGGTTCTGTCTCTTCCACTTTTGGAAAACTGAGGAACCATAAGTAAGCCTGAATTTTGAGAGCTGATGTGGTATTGGGATTATACAATACCATGAGCTATTTAAAGTTCAAATGAGCTTTGTCAAGTGATGAGTTCTAAATTATATATTGGATTTCCCATCCATCACTTTTTCGTATATCTGAGAGCTGGTCACAGTAACAGCAGGTCAAACAAGTTAGCCCAGTTGACTCACTTTCAGTGCTTTCCTCCTTTACTTGTCAGATCTTGAGGCATTTCCAGTCTAAATGAGATATATAATCTCCCCAGCATATTCTGAGTTTACCCAGAGGTCTCCTTCTAGTTGGACATGCCCAGAGGAATCTTCCATTAGGATGTACCCTCAAGGCATTTTGACCAGATTCCCGCGCCACTGAATTTGATGTGAAAAAGCAGCATCTCTAGTCCAAGCTCCCTCTTGGAGCCTGAGCTCCTCAGCATGTTTCTGTTTCTTAATAAAAAAAGCTGAACATTCATCAGTTTAATGCTGCATTTTTTTGTTGTTGCTCTCTGTGTGTATCAAACATTCAGTGAAAATGTGATAGACATCAGGTGAAGAATTTACAGTTCACTCTGGATATTCTTGTATACAAATGTGAAGAGTGCATCCAACATGTGGGAGTGATGCAATGAGCCTCAAGCCTCTGAGGATGTAGTTATCCTTGACTGAGAGTTCATCTCTGAGCTTCAAGTACCATCAGTATATTATTCATTGACTTTAATAGATGAAGGCCAATCACTTTCAATTTATGAGTGTGAGGCTGACAGTTCAGAGTTCAGATGAGGAGGCTGAGTTAAAGTCAGCCACTGAAAGACCCAAGAAACCTGTGCCACCAACTCAGGTTCACTTGGGTTGAATCAGTAGGAGAGAGAAGCAGAGGTGTTCAAAACCCGGTCAGTAGATGACCAAACAGAAAATCTGGGCCTTTTGACCTTATATTTCCTGGTGGTCATAGTGTAGAATGAAGCAATATCTGCAGCCACACAGAAGTTCTGAAATAAGTAAGTTTGAAGTTTTTGGTCAGGTACAGTCATGTGCAAATTTGTCATGTTGTCTTATGCTGAGAGCCGGTCTGGTCTGTTTTCACATGACAAAAGCGACTCAACAAATATAGACAGATGCAAAAAATGTCATATTGACATCATATTAGCAACATTACATACAGTTTATAGTAGTTACTATTATAGTAATAGTTTCAAGATCCAGGCCATTTGCCACAAAGAAAAATGTGAACCATATAATTCAGTTATATCAGATGTCAGATATATTTTTGTTAAAAAATACATGTAACTAGTTATAAATTAATCAATAAAGGGTGTAGGATAGTAGTCATCTCAAACTGCAGACACGGAGCTTGAAATCCCAAAATCTGACCAAAAACAAGACCTTTATTCAGTTGCACTCCCATGGTCTGTCATGGATCTGCGAAAAGATATAAAGAGCCAGAAAACAAGAGCATTTGAGAAAGACCGATAATTTCACTAACTTGAGCTTGACTTTGTCACAGTACTGGTTTTTACAACTCCAGCCCCAGGGACTTTCACTGCAGGTCCATCTATACAGATTAGTTCTTACTTTGTTTTTCATTTCTATATAGAAAAAGAAAAACTGCCACTATTTTGAGAGAAATGTTACCACTTTCATGCCGAGGTTTGAGGTTTAGTTTTTCCCAACTGGCACAGAGTTGGAACAGTGAGTCCAACTCATTCTTTTCAGGCCAACAGATGTATAATACAAGTTGGTATTAAATACACACACACACACACACACCAAGACAGGGCGTGATAAACCAAGGTAAAATAACAGTGAAGATTAGATGGTTGTTCACCTAACAGAGAGAGGCATGATTGGGACAGAAATTCAGTCCTGGACTTATCCACTGAGACAAACTTTATAGATTTTTTTCTGAAATCCACCAGCCCACCTACTGGGTGCCCCACTGGGATTTGATACTCATGTCTATGAAGAGAGCTCTAAATTGGCACTAGCGGTTTGATCAATAAGTAACAAAACCTGTCTACTTGCTAACACGACTGGATTTTTAAAGTCTTTATTGAGACACTGAGATTGGTGTTCTTAGTTCCAACAGGAATTGTATGTCTAATTGTTTCTTGGTTTGGACAGTGGTCGTGCTGTGCAGCCATATTGCTAATATTGCCACTAGCAAGCAAAAACAAATGTTTGTTCAAAAATCAGCTAAACCTTTGTAGGATAAGCATTCTGTTATGAACAAGGAGATGAAATACTGTGATGTTCAGTAGCGCAAGAATAACACTATTTTCAAACACCAGGGGTAGGTTGTCTATTGTTATATGAAACTCTATCCACCGGTTTTCTAAAGTTACATAATATGTTAAATGAAATACTTGAAAAATGAAACAGAATGAAAAAATGAAAAAACAAAAATGCACATTATTTCTGTAATGGATGCCAGCAACTCAGCAATTTTTTAAGTGTATAAGGAGTCTAAGACAAGATGCTAAATATGCTTTGGTGTGACTGGTGTGACAACTGCAGCGGCCAGCATTGTCTGTTGTATTTTTGCTTTTGATTAAATTTCATGTTCTGATGTATTTCTTTTTTCCTGCACTCAATTTATTGTTTAGTCAATGGCAGATGTTTCCCCTGCAACATCTTTCCCTTCCTATGTCTGTGACAGTTTGTGATTTGTTGTCGCATTAAAGAGCTGAAGAAGACATCAGCTGAAACATTTCAGCTTTTGACTTTTCAGTTTTCAAGCAAATAAATATTTATTAAACGTGAACTTCAAATGCATCTTGTAAAATGTTCTGCCTGTGTTATGTTTCATGTGTTACAGTGACTGTTGTACATTGGCAAACAAATACTAAGAAGTCTGAGTTGGGCACCTAAAATATCAATAATTTTACAATAAACCAAATGAGATATATTTCAATAGATTAATAAAAAATCATGTTTATCTATCTAAACAAAGAAAATGTAAACCTTAAAGGTCAAAGTTAGGTTAGATGAACAAAAAAGAATAAGATGTCAGCACCAGCTACTTTGTTTATGATGGTAATGATGGATCATTATCACAGAAACTAGAGCTTTAATTAATGTCTATTGTAATCTGACTACGCGAGGCTTGTTAACTGATGCACACATTTGGTGCATATATTAGTTGAAGAGTGCGATGTCAGACAGAAGCAGGGCAGACTGTAACACTAAATTGAAATTTATCATTGTCATGCACAAACTTACCTCTGCCTGTTCTCTCTTCTCTCACGTTGTTCGGGATAAAGTCCCTGGGGGCTTACGTACCTATGATTAGTTCTGGGGAAGTCAGATCAGGGGTAGATAGTGAAGGAGAGGTTGAAAGTTATTAGTTATTAGTTGATATATTTATTGGTATTTATTAGGTCTAAATGGGGGCAGGTGGGGTTGGAGTGTGGGGGGCATTAATACAGGAATTTTGTGAGAAATGTATGTAAATTTTGTAATTATTTTTGCATATGTGAATGTCAGGGTTGGACCCTGTAAATGGCATGTGCCAATTAGGGAACAGACACCCTTATCCTAGGAGGTTAGTCTGTGTGTGGGGGGCAGGACTTTGAGAATGTTGCTCTTCATCTTGGTCCTTTAACTGTTTTGGCAAGCTGACAGTGACAGCATGTGAACCAGGGACACAAGTGTTGATTGCGAACCCTTTGTACATTCACGAATGCTGGAGATGAACGATTGCATCTTTTCTACTAGTATTTTTGCAAGGTCAATACAAGCTCTGGCCTCATTTACCTCTCCAACCTGCATGCCATTATCTCACTCTGCATTGTCTGTATATCACACCAGAATAATACATTATGCAGAAGGCAATTTGTAGGCAGACTAAAATTGTATTCAGCTCCTGGCTGTAGTGAAGAGAGAAAGACAGAGTTCTCACGTCACTCCATTATTGTACATTGAGAGTGTCTATGAGACAATTCATTTGTGTATATGTACAGGAAATCATTATACTGGTATACATGTCTACACATTCCCGGCTTTGCATGCTCTGGTGGTATATTGTGATTGTCGGTGGATGTGACAGCTGGCTGTCTAGTTCTACCTCCATTGCCATCTTTCCTGTCAGCCCCCAGACACCTTCAAGTTCTCCTCAAAAAGCCTCCCAGCCTCTCACAACACAGCTGAACCTGGAAAGATTCTCTGAAACACTCTCTACCCTTCACGCTCCGCTACTTACCACCTGACATTTGGGTGGTAAAAAAGCAATTCAGGAGCATTGATTTGAAGGGCAGGGCTGGTGGCGAGGAAAAGAGGAAAATCGATGGGCGCTATGTAGGTGGGGGCAGGTACGCTACAACAAAAGGCCAATGTAGGAAAAGAGAACTCAGTGACTCCCAATCAGCTGAAAATCATACGCTGCAGGCTACGTCAGCAGCTCATACAGAGAGTAAATTGTCTGTGCTGCTATTTCTGCGGGGGTTCTGCACTGTTAGTAATAGTCAGGTGCACTGTCTCTACCTCTCTCCTACACACACACACACACACACACACACACACACACACACACAGTCTGATAGATAAGACACATTTCTTCACTTTGGGCACTTCCTTTGATCAGCAATCATTAATCTAACTTAAAAGCAGCACTAAGAAGAATGAGGGAGGCTTTTTCTCTAGTTTGGCTGTTTAAATGCAGGATCTGCCATCACTAACGCTCGGGTTATTAAGTGACAAATGAGCTGTGTGTCAGTGCTGATTCTGATACCCTGATTACAACTGAATCATGTGGGTTATTCTAGACTCTGGTTATCCTCCTTCCACACAGTACAAACCCTTTATTCCTCTAATCTTGTGGTCCATTATACAGTCCCAGCAGGACCTATGTGGTTTTATTTTGCTTGTTGCAGCTAAAAATCCCTGATTTCACAGCAAATGTCTGGATTTTACAGTTTTGTTTATCATTATTCACATTATTCTCAAAATGAATAAAAAGAACAGAAAATGTAGCTGCTGCTGTGCAACTTTCAGCACAGCTGAGTTGTGGAGAGCGATGAGGAGTCTTGGTCGTACACTTTACTGATGAAGACAGAAACCATGTCATTAATCCATGCTGCGTGAACCACACATCAATAAATGTCTTATTTTCCACGAATCAAGTTTTCATGGAATCTTGTGTCTTTACTTCAGGCCTAATAAATGCCTGTGTCCTCATATACTTCCACATCTGAGGTGATTTCAGCTGTTACCTTTACAATCGTCTTACAGTAGGAAGATGATTTTCTGTAAATTGGCATGATTGGCTCTGGATGTGGAAGTAGGTCTATGCAAACGTCTTTAGGAGCCAGGGCCCATACTGGATCGGAGAACCACAAGCATGAAACAATTTATGTTGCTTTGCACCCTACTCCATCTGTTTATTGATCTCCTTCCTCTGTTTAATCACGGTGAGGTGGACATCACTCAGACCTGAGTGATTCTCTTTTAAATGGATCCAAAGCAGGCAAACAAGCAAATGAAGAGTAACTGAAGTTCGAAATGAAAGAGTGGCAGTATGAATTACACATTTTACACAAATAATGACTCTTATTCTGATAGCGATAAAGGAGGTGTCAGGTTAAACAGGATCAAACAGGTGCCAGTCCCAAACTGGGACACGATCTCCCAGCCTGTGTCAAATCCTGTTCCAGTCTGGGTTAATTATCTCATCATCTCATAATAACAAAGAACATTTTCTTGATATAACAAGATAAATGAATCTGTTATCAGGAGAAAACACACTTCATTATCAAGATAACAAAATAATTAACTTGTGATCTCAAAAAAATGACAATAAAAAAGAGTAATAATAATAGTGAGCACAGCTTTTTGGTTTCACATTAAAAGAAATCAAATCTGAGGAAAAAAACACTGAAGCATAGTTAGTGCAAACATGAATATATATATATATATATTCTACTCATGCAAAGTAGTAGCTATTTCTGTTGAGTCAACAGTTGCTTTCAGTCAGGAACCTTATAGTCAGTCAGCATGTACAAGATCTGATTTGTGTATATGATTGATATTATCAGGTCAAGGGAGAATTTCCATGACACCACCTGGGATTCAATTGCAGCATCTCATTAGTGTCTGAACCACAGGCCAGCAGTGTAATATTGATCAATTCTACAACAAGTATGCAATCAATGAAATTGCGTCATATCCATCTTTGCAGACTGAGCCACATTTTTAATAAAACAACAGTAGCAATCCAACACTTAATAAACCACTGGCTGTTTATTTATTTAGTTTTGAGGAAAAAACAGTTGTGTGTACAAGTAAGTAGAACAACTCTACTGTATGTGTTTGTGTGTGCGCAGGTGGGTGTGAAGTAAAGAAAGGAGTGCAGTAATAACGGAGAATATAATTATTGGCAGCAGGCTTGATAAGGACGAGGTGAAGCTTCTTGCTGCAGACTCACTGGCAGGATTGAATAATAAATGAAAGGCAAAGATGAAAGGGATTGTGGGTCGCCCCCTGCTCGCTGACACCCTCCTGGCATCCTCTGAGGACAACAAGAGCATTCTGGGGGAATAAACAGGTTATTTACAGATAAACAAATATGGGTACTTCCCTTGGGAAAACACCAAATTTTGTGTGTGATGCTGTGGAAACTAGAGAGAGAATGACAGAGAATGTGAGCAACAAGGAAGATGATGGAAAGACCTATTTAAAGTTGACCGTATAGCAAGTGAAGAGCATCGTGTTGAAATTCAGGACTGCGTATCTGAGCTGGATTGTAATGCAAACATTTTGCTGACAAAACTGAAAGACACAGTGAGTCTAAAGCCATCCACACTATTTGAGACAGTAGATTAATTAAGGGTGTTAGGCATTCATTTGTACAAAACATGTCCCTTTACCTCCAGGGAATTCTGTGATCATCATCAATCAGAGTGGTGACAAAACCTCCCCAGAGACCTCAGTAATGCTCCAACATATGTAAGGAGTAGTATGAGTAAATGACATCACATTCATCCATGTCTTCAGTGTGGAGGTTCACAAAAAGCAATCACAGCTTAGGTTTTGGTAAAAAGATCAGGGTTTGTTGCTTATGTTCACAATTAGTTGTTACAGAACTGTATAATCAGAGTCTTTGTGTTTTTTTTTTCTTCTTTTTTTTCTTTTTCTGGTGCACAAAATTTGCACAAGCTTCAACAGCCAAGATGCTTTTTAGTCTATCCACCTTCTTTCTCTCATCTGTGATTTTAAAATGTTCACCTTCAGTCTGTTGGTCATGCTGTGTGTGGTATAATCCAAGTATGTGGACAAAACATAACTCACAGTATTAAGACAAAAACTTTTGTGTCAACTCTTGAGGAAGAAGGAGCCACATATCTGCATTTCTTTTCCCCTGGGATTTGAAAAACTCCCACCATCACCAAGTCCTGAGAAGAAAGGACGGCCATCTCCCTCTTACATTTACTTTTCTATTCCCATGGAGACTGAGTGGCGGTGATGGCTACAGAAGCAAACAGCGACAGAAACAGACGTTTCTCACAGTAACTGCCATCTCTGGCTCAGTAATAAGCATCAGATTTTTACCCAGAACCATGCGCAATCCCGGAATGCTGAGAGAGCCCATGAGTCTCTTGGGGTTTCATCGATTCTTGGCCACATGCTTTTAAACATCACATGCGCACCTGAACCAATCATGGCACTTCCACTGGAATTAATCATTTGTGAGGACCATCTTCCTTCCATGTCTTTGTGAGTGTAATTGCCTCATAACCCAATTAATTTCCCTTGTGCAATTAGAGTGAGATGTGCTCTGCAAGTCACTGCGACACTTGCAGATCATTAGCATGTACTTACAGGTAATAGTCAAGGATTGTCTGCAGGAGAAAGGAATGGTAATCTGTGGACAGGAGAGTGGGGGTTCTGTTCACTGAGCTCAGGGAGTTTGCTGCTCACGAAATGTATTATCAGAATGGAAAACTAGTAACTACAGTTCAGGTATTTACCAGGAGGCTTAACATTTGGTGCAATAGATTGAAAGTCCACTGCTTTTGAACAATGTCAGTTGATTTTAAAAGATAAAGCAGCAAAACGGATGCAACTGATGTTGCCCTAGATAGTCACTGGTGGACGAAGAACTTCTTAAGTAAAAGAAGCAACACTCATGTGTACTGTGTACACCTGTACCCGAATATAGGTACAACAGAAAAGGGTTTAGTGGAATAGTTGGGTAGATGTACTGTTACTTTTCACTGCTGCAAGTAGAATAGTGTGGTTGCATTTGTCTTTACAGTTCTGCCCACATCCCACTGTAGAGCAGGAGAAAGGAATTTTGTTTGTGGTGCTCACAGCTTTGAAATTTGAATCTATTATTTACTAGTAATGTGTCTTTCCTGAAAGGTTCATGTTACTGTGGATAATCCACAAAACAGATTGCAAAAAAGTTTTTACTGAAAGTAATAAGTTTGTGCATTCAGTTTCTTTATTTACCCATTTGTTGTGATGCACTTTGTCTGGCCAATAAATAAATGTACTTGTTGCTTTTTTCTTGGGCTTTCAATTCCATCTCAGTCTTCAGTCCATTTCATCACCAAGTATGGAATTTGGTGATAACCTCCAAACAAAGGCATTTCTAGGTGTTTAGGCCTATCCAGGTCATTGTAAAACATTTCACTATGTTGTGATTTTTCATTTCATATTTCATGAATTTATCACGCAAAACAGAAGAGAGGGCTGACCTGTAATAACAGGTCCTCAGAAAGTCTAGGGACACTGAGACACCAGGACACGCCAAGAACAGTGAAGAGACCACATCACCTCCATGTAAAATAGACACCTTAAATTACCATGGATACCATGAGTGCAACATTTTTGTTGCCAGTCACCTTACAAAGGGAGGAGTAAGTCTCCTGGTGCTCATTAGAAAAGACAGGGACGTTGGTTGACATGACAGCTTACTGTTGGCAAACTGACAGTTTCTGTCAGAAAGAGCCATCGGTGTCGTCGGATGTGATGCTCGCCCATGAGTCATAGGCCAGAAAAAGCCCTAAAAACGACACACTGATTGATTGATACACATGCTGACAAATGAACGTTGAGTTCAAATGTCAGTTGTTCCTTTTTTATTAATTGGTCTGGTAAATGTCTATGTTTGGGAAATAAGGAGACTAAGAAGATAGGAATGTTACAACAGGCAAATCTGCAACATTTCATGTCAGTGCTTACTCCAAACAAAATACTTTAAGCTTCTATCTAGTTTCTAAGAATATAAAGCAATCTACATGTCCAGTAATAATAGCTCTTTATTGTCAATGTGTAAATGTGTTGTAATATAACTTAAAGAAACCTGCCACAACTTTCTCCGTCACTGATATGAGCTTGTGGACTGATTTCTGTTCAAATAAAGAGAGGCCAGCTTCACTGCTGAAGCAAGTTAAATATATTAATGTAGAATGCCACCAAACAACTGACATGAACTCAATCACAGCATCCAAAACACAGCTGAGTATTTTACAGAACTATTGTGTGAGAGAATTCCTTATCAGAGCCAGATATTGTAGGTTCAAACTCTCCACCACACAATTTGCACATAATAAACGGAGTTGGTCTCCCGGGGGCAGACTAATTTGTTTCAGTTGTACATTCATTTTTATATGCTAACACACTCCTCCTTCTGGGACTTTACATAACCGCTGTTCTCTTAACCTAACCTTGACCACTAAGCTTTCATTCAGCTAATGTCAGCACGTGAACTGAACATCAAGAATACTTCAAAAGTCCCTGGCACACCCTGGTTTATACACCATTGTTTCCTGACTCTGAATGCTTTGCTTTAATAAGCCTGTTTACTGGAAACCAGCAGTGTCTTCCATTCCCAGTTGTTGAAATCTCATGGGAGTTGCCGCATTGTTGCGTTGCTACAGAGACCCTGCAGTGAATCCTGATTTAGTTCTCATAGACAATGTTTGCTTGACTTTAGTGTTTGGAAGCACAACTTGAGTAGCAGAAAATAAACCTAACTGACTTAATATATGAGCCACACTGGAAGCAACACCAATATGAAAACCACAAAAGTAATTGAATGATGCATAATCAAAATCATTCAGATAAAAAAACCCAAAACAATATAGGAAACCAATATAATGCCATCAAACAATGTCACATGAGCAATAAATAGATGAAAAATATTTTCCACATGTCCCCAAGTGCCATCCTCTCCTTCAGAGATGGTAAATTCATAACTTGTGTCATCACACACAGTGGTCATTCACATTAAATATAAAATACAGTGTGTAATAAAACCACTTCCAGTGTTAGGAAATAGGGAACAACAAAACTCCTGTAGGACTGGGGTTAGTAGATTTAATTTCCTATATTATCTCTTCTCAAGCAGCATTAACTGGAACTGTCACATCAAAGTTCCATGGAAAAGACAAACACACACAAAACGTGTGTATCAAAGACTAATCATAGTTTATGGGTCTCACAATTGCCTGCATATTACAGAGTTAATCTGTTACTTGCTGATGAGGTGGCTCTGTTGGTTCCATCAGACCACAACCATCAAAGGCGCTGGGCTGGTGTGTAGCAGAGTGAGAACTGTCTGGGATGAGATTCAGCACCTCCAAGTCAGAGGCCATGGTTCTCTGCTGGAGAGGGGAGGATTGTTCTCTTCAGGTTGGGGGCCACTGGCTGAATTTAATTATGTCAGTCTTCAGTTTTTCAGCTTCAGTTACTTGTTAGTTTGTGTGCTGTCACCAAGCAGTGGGCTTATGATGGTTATTACTTTTATTTTCAGTGAGCTGCTATTAATAGCTATCATGTATTGGTTTATCTCTTGGAACCACACACATTGAACTGAATTAAAGAGTGGTAGATCGATCATCCGTCCCATTTAACAAAGGGAGTGCACTCTAACAGATGCACACGTAGAGATTACAAGTGAATGTAACCAGCCTGTAATTACTGAGCCTCATAACATGATTGTTGACTTTGTTGAATATGTCTTCAACCCAGATGCTGTGCACACTGCAGAGGCAATTGTAGCAGTGATATAGATCCATCAATACAGTGTGGAAATTGTCTGTGTCTGTTCAGTGATATTGAAAACATTCTTCTTTGGTCAGCGTTTAAACTTCAAACTAAAGAGTGTCAGTAGGTGTGTTACTGAACCCAAATGCTTCACTTATTCAAACACAGTCTGTGCCATATTAGTCAAAATAACCTAATTTCCTACATACACTTAGATTTGGCTTTTTCTTGTCATATCCTTAAAAATAATTTGTCGCTCATTTTGCATTCCAACCTGCAGTGGTTGAGGGCTTTGAGTCTTGTTGCTATTGCTTTCCTCAGTTCATACATAATATCTTCTATATTTGGGTATGGGACATTAATGATAATTACCTCTATGAAAGAGGCATTTTCTGAACTATGTGCATGTCTATGAAACAAGTTCTGTTCAGATTCCACTTTATAAATTGTCAAATTTAAACTAAGACCATATGGTATTCACTTGTCTCGTTCAGTCTGTACTAGTTCATTACACCTCATCCTCCTCAGCAGCTGCTAGTGTCTCAGTTTAGATGTCTTGTAGTGTCAGTGTTCTCCTGATTTGTTTAACATGATGTCCTTCACTGTCATGAGTGTGATTAAGTTGTTTTGGCTGTGTTCCATTTATCAGCAAGTTAGTGTTCAGGTCTATTTCCCATTTTCTAAACTTATCTAAACTTATGTGTGTATTTGTATCAAATAATAGTTTCTTCTTCCATTAGTTTAAAATTGTTTACAATCCAGCCAACAACTCCCATTACCAAAAGAAAAGAACAAACAGAAGACTTTGTACATGTACAGTGAAAATGGTGATTCATCTTTCCTGGGAACAAACACAACTCCTGCATTTTGTTAGACGACAGACGTCATCTGTCTTAAAGGATCTTTGTGACGTATGATCTTTACTTCCCTAAACACTTGAGCCTCTGTGTTGTCTCTTGTAGATAGTGTAAATCAAATTCTATCTTCTTGGTTTTTACTTAGACTTGAGCTTAGCGAAAGTTCAATCAGGAAGACTAGCTTTGCACACCACATTACACACCTGCTAGCCATTAGTCTTTATCCAATCATCACCTGACATTTCAACCAATCAATCTGAAGCCATCACCTTAACCTGGTTGTCAGTTTCCCTCCATTCAAGCCAGTGTTTGAAGACCTCTTCATGTCAACACTCATCCTCTAGTTCCTTCTCCACCACCACCAGTGTCTAGGCCCCAGGGGAAAAGATCATCCCAAGCGAGATCTTCTGTCCATGCATTGACTCCACAGTTCCCACATCCTGCCGGGGTCTCAGCACCAAAGATTATTGTGCTGTCAATAAAATTCATTTCATAATTGCACACTCTTGTTAGTCTATCCTGATTAAAATACATTTACTTTTTTATACACCTCCTGTCTCCCTACCTATTCTATAGTTGATCAAGAATCACAATGTTGGTTCTCAAAAAACAAAACAAATAAAGTTTGTGGTTTAAACAACAAATCTAATGTGATATTTTTTTCCTAATGAAATAACTAAATAAAATGACTAAAATTGACGTGTGTGAAAAAACAAAAAAATGATGAGTTTTGTTTGGTTTTCACTATTCATGAATATTGGCAAAACAGAAAACATCACCCTTGCGAGCATGCTGATGTGAGTTGTGTCTGACTGCACCCTGAGAGCTGACAGTGCAGCTTAGTTTGGTTTAAACACAACCACATACACATACTGCACAAAAAACAAAAACAAAACAGAACACCCATACATATTTCTGTTGTGAAAACACTCAGGAATAACTGTCCTGATGAAACAAGAAATGGAGCCAGAATGAGTAAATCTAAAGGCAGTAAAAACGCCACTGCAGCGGCTGAGGGATGCTTTATTGTGCTATTAGTCTGTTTTGCATTAAAACCAAACTCCCAGATTTCTCATTTCTGTCTCCAAAGATGAAACCTTCTGCAAGTACACATACTAAAATCCAAGCTCCACAAGTCATTGCAGCCTTCTGTTATTGCAGTTAACAATATAGGTGTTTATAATGTTCTTTTAAAGGTGTGTGTCCAATTTAGCGGAAAACCCCTCCAAAAGCCATGATTTAATTCAAGCTGTTTCTAATGAATTTATGACTTTGAAGTCTTTTTGGTTGGGAAAAACAGGAACATATAGGGGTGGCATAAAGTGTTACATGAGGAGTCAACATTCAGATATTATGAATTTCTTTTTTAATGTGCCAGAATCAGATTCCCTGAGTCCATTGCTGTCTGTGCTCCTGGCTGTCTGATATTTCAGGGCAAGGTTCAGCCTGAGCATAAATCTCAATGGGATCATTTCTGCATTCCACTGGGGATAAAAACAGATCACTAGAGAGGGGCTGTGGATAGGGAGAGGTGGGGGAAGGGAACCACCCCCCAGCTGTGGTAAAATGCATTCAGCTAATTAGGAAAGACATTTGTTATTGTCTAAGTTTGTCTGTATTTGGTGATTTAACTACAGTGATAAAAGAGAATTGAAATTACACTGCATCTAAAATCACTGCATCACTGCATCTAAAATGTTTCAGTAAGTTCATTTCAGGCCCCTCAAACACACACACACACACACACACACACACACACTAGAATGTATGTAGATATCTTTCTTACACTCACCAAAATTACACATGGACACACATCAGCTGAGGGTGGGCTCACTGATCCTTCTCGAGATGTGTGCGTGTGCCTTATGAGGAGTGTGACCTTTCAGTGTGCTCCCACTGATGGAATGAAAGCTGCTGAAACACCCACAATGCAATGGCACCTCTCAGGAGAAATGTCAGTAATTAGAGCTCAGCACCAAGAGAGGTTACTGGCAAAATTGCTCCATAGACACAACGATACAGACACAAATAGTGAAGTGTGATGGCTATGAGTCAGTAAAAAGCCTCAGCAGAAGCATCAACAATCTGTATAGTATAAGTTAATTAGATTTTGATGGATGTTGATTTACAGAAATATATTTCATCTGAAGGCAAATAAATCAGAGTTTTTATGTTGTTTGGAAATAGCTTTTGTCCATATCTGACATAGCTAACATTTTAACTAGAAACTAATGAATATAAACTCACCAAGTACTTTATAAAAAAAAAAAAAAAAAAAAAAAAACACCTGTACACCTTGCTTATCCCTGCAGCTATCCAGTCAGCCAACCATGTGGCAGTGCTGCAGTGCATGAACTCCTGCAGGCGGATACAGTTAGAAGTTTTATTTGACGATCACATCAAAAAATGTGATGTCAGGGACTGTGATTTTGTCAGCCAAACAGAGCTGGTTTCTGTTTTTGTGAAACTGCTGATCTCCTGGGATTTTCATGCACAACTGTCTCTTAAATTTACTCAGAATGGTGTGGAAAATACACACAGAGAGCAGTGGGTCTTTGGATGGAAATGTCTTGTCGATAAGAGAGGCCAGAAGAGAATGGCTAGAGTGTAGAGACTATATGCTATATGCACCCCTTACCAAAACTTAAGGCAGTAGAAGTCCATGTCAGTTTTCACTCCTGTCACCTAAGAGCAGATATGCAGATAGCAGAACTCAAAACTGATTTCGTGAACATGTCAGGGTTCAATGGCCTCACTAGTCACCAGATCTGCAAGGGAGTAGAAAGTTAAAGTTTGAGTTTTAGAGAAACAATTTGGTTTGGGTTAAAATTACATGACTAACGTTTGCGAACCTTTGTCACCGTTCACCAATAACTGCTTATGTAAGGGGACTGTATTCATCCCTCACTAGCCAATGGGAGTACTCCTTCTGGTTGTGCTAGCATAACCACATCCAATAGCTGGAATCCAGTAATTAATCCATGTTTCCATAACTGGCATATCTGGCAGTCCTGCTGTCTTGACTTTTTTCCAAGTTGTATCTCCTGCTGCCCACAGATGGCGTTGACACACTTGTTCTCCATGTCCTAAGTTGTGTGAGTGACGATAGACTTTTGTGACACAGCATCAAGTAAAATTGTTGCTCAAGTTAAAATATTTTTTGACTTGTGTGTTGCGTCAGTCAGTGCAAATTCACATCTGTGTCTGATATTTGTGTGTAACCCTGTCAAATTTAAAGTATTTTTGTAAAAGAGGTGGTGTTGTTTATGAGTTTATGAGTTAGAACTTGATATGAAATGAGATGCCAGTAGCTGAATAACTGCAAGAAATCCAGATATTAAGGAAAGCAAGTATAAAGAGACAAAGGAATCATTATATATATAATGATTCCTTTGTCATATATATATATATATATATATATATATATATATATATATATATATATATATATATATATATATATGATGACAAAGCATTTATGTTCATTCAATTATTATCAGACAATTATAATTTACTATAATATAATTAATATTATAATTAATAATTATGTATTAATACTTATAATAATAATTTACTGGGAGCTAATTAGCAACATGTATTACTTTCCAATAAAAGAAAACAATGACTTTTTAGTTCTAATTATCAAACAAAATCTTATTGTGTTATTCTCAATGGCAATGATGGAATAAGGCATCATCACTTTCAGGAACCCTGATGGCATTAAAAGAAGCTACTATTGATATTATGTATTTCAGTATTTTGTTTGTTTAGTGTGATAAACTCCCCCTTTGTTAGACACTTTGTTTTACAACAGGAGTGGAAATGGAAAGCTTAGACCATCAAAATGATTGAGCTGATTTGGATTTCAGTTTAGCTCTGTTTTACTTTGTCGTTTTGTTGTGAATATTTTTGTTCCTGTAAGAATGATGATTCAGTTTTTCCAGTGATATGATGATCACAGGCTATGATGACTGTTGTATTAAGTAATGTAGTGATTAAATATGAATAGGGAAGCTGACAAACTCAATTTTGAAAGGAAAAAACTAAAAGAGTCCCCACGGGCATATGCTGAAGATTGTGTTCTGTTTACAATATATTCTTTTATTCTGAAATTCAGTTACTTCATGACCTATGTGTATCCATGTGCATACTATTGTTTTATATATACTTTAGTCATATGCATTTTAACAGTTTAACCATAGGAGACATGATTTTAGTAGAGTTTTATGGACTATACATTTGGAGTTTCGGTTAATTACAACCAATAAGGATGCAAGTGTGATTCATTGGCTGCTGCAGATAGCTGCTATCTGTCTCAACATGCTCAGTTCACTTGTAGTTGAAGACTTGTTTTTGGCAGTTTATCATTGTCAATACTTTGAAAGTCATACAAATAGTGAAAACAGTACAGATAGCTTCAGATAAATTTCTGTGTTTTAAAGAAAAATAGAATAAAGAAAAAAGCAGACACTCAGAGGTGTCCTGTTAGAACAGATTAACAGAACTTGCCTTAGTCTGTCTGGTTGTTCTCTGTCACATGTGATGACTTACAAGCAAAAAAACTTTCGGTAATTTTACCTAATTAGCTAAAGGTATGATTTTTCCAGTTGACTCTTGAAAGTTTCCTCTGACTTGAAAGTTACCTCTAATACTCTCTGAGCATATAAAAGTGTAATGCCAGTGTCCCTGAGAAAAGAAGGCTCTTTGAAATAATTGCTTGTTTCCTGTTCATTAGAGCCCTGTTCCTGAGCATTAAATATTTTTTTGTTCAATTATTAATTTCAGTCCACTATTTTGCCCATTTCATGTTTTAGGTGATCAATTATAATTAATGCGACGTGCAAACAGCAGCATACTGCATTCAGTTGTGCAGTTTTATTTGTGTTCTGCTAAAAGGGACACAGTTAATGAGGAGATAATTAGATCTGTGTATGATGTTACAAATCAAGTGCATCCTTTATTCTTTTTTGACAGTAGGTGAGCAGTACATCATGTGACTGGACTGTCAAGGAGTTGAAACAAGGCTAAAACTGTTCTACAATGGATGACATTGTATTAAATGTGATATTGAATTACTATTTTGTTTGCTCTATTTTCACTCACAGCTTGAGATAAATGATTATTCTGTTTTGTTGATGTAGCAGCATGGATGTAGGTTGCATCCTATGCAGTGTAACAGCTTTTAATTGAGCACCTTGACAGCCACCCCCTGCAGGGGGTGTTACCTATAAATGCAGCAGTTCACACTGTGCCTCCTCGTGCTCCCTACCAACACGTCACGTCCAGTCGGACCATGTAGCTTTCGGGCAGAGCGACTGAGCATGTGCACATCCCTTGGGTGTAACGCCATGTCTCATCCATTCTGGTGGTAAACGCCAGTAGCAGCATGGGTCTCTCTCTCTCCCCCGCCTTGTGTGAATGTATCTGAATCGACAACAAGATGAATGGTATCAACCTGGCCGATTGAGAAATGCTGCTGTTTTTGTCTCTACTGCTTCGCCTTTGTGGTGTATTGCTGTGTGTTGGTCCCTCCCGGCCACACGCCTCATCGACCTGCTGTTTTGGCGCTTCAGCCTTTGCACTTGCGGCCCGTGTCCGCTGATCGTTGGGCCTCTTTTTTTTGGCACCGATTATTGTTTTGGGGGGATGCATTGTTATTTTTTTCTTTGTTTTGTTATAGGAAAGTGGATAACCTGTCATAGGAAAGTGGGGGGATTTGGGTATTCACTGTGTGTGTGAGCGCCAGTCACATGCCTGGGTGTTTTATGTTATTTAGTTGAGACCCCTCTCCCCCTCACTAGTGCCCTCTGAACCTCAGCCCTGAATAGGTTTTTTTTCGTCCCTTAATTTTGTATTAGTGATTTGGTTGTTTTTAAACTTCAAACCACGTCTGTTACAAAAATAATTCTTTGGGTGCAAGTCCCAAGGTGGCGTTGTCGGTGTGACCTAATAGGATAAGTCTACTAATAAAATAGTCTACTCTAACTGGACTTACCATCTGTCCATCATGTTAACTATCACAAAGACAGATCTACAATTACAGTGATCCTTTAGCATATCGCGTTTCATCTCTTGTGGCTTCGATATGTCACGTTTTTTTTTTTTGTGGTTAGTATGTACATTTATATCGCGGGAGTCTATATTTTAGTGCAGGATTCTGTGGCCCACAGGTATTTTTTATTTTTTTAGATTTGAATTATTTTTGTTGTAAAATAAGTAATGTCTATCCTAAAAAACAAATAACAAACGTGGAAATAGTTTGTAAGAGTGTTTATAAAGGCTTTCATAATAGAATAGATGGTCACCTCTTGCAGGGGATCCTGGGACCTAACCCCCACAATAGGGGAGGGACCACTGTATTGTAATTAAAGATGCAGTACAGAGCACCACTTTTACTGCATTGTTTAACAGAAGAATTTGCAGGCAATTGTTGCCCTGATGCTTTTGATGAAAAAGTCTTTGGGAAATCAACAGCTCTTATAAGGCTGTGATAACAGGAGAAAGGCAATAAATTGTTCTAAGATTTTTTTTTCTTTGAATTGAATACACTGTTTCCTAGAATGCCTCTATTTTTGACTTCACCTGCATAAACTTAAAGTGTATGTTGTGAGCTATCAGCTATCAGCTAACAGAATATAATATGAAAAACTAAAGAGCAGTTTAAGACTATTCTCCCATTGCCTCAATGTATTGCATGGCATCACATAGCCCAGAAACACCTGGTTACTGTCAGCAAAGAGATGACAGTCTAAAGTCATTTTGCCCCTACCTTTATACATGAATAATACTGCTGAATTGTAATGTAGGTTTGTATGACTTACTGTTAACAACAGCCTCTGAGCCTCGATCAGAAGGACTAAGGCCCCCACGACACTTGGTGAGCGGTCTTCTGTACGCCACATTTCCCACACCCACCCATCAGACAGGGATTTGGCGCTGGGCTCTTTGCTTGCTGCTACTGAGGGAATCCTGGTAAGTTTCTTTTGCTCCGCCCAGTAATACGCTTCAATTCAGAGGGTTATCTTGTCTGATCTGAGGTCGTAGACGAAAGGAGAAGCGTTACGTGGCTTGCCACCAACCTGTTAAGGCCCATTTATGCTTTATGCATGCTCCCTTTATGCACGTAAGTACGTAAGTAGGTATGTGCGTACCTAGCATCGGACCAATCATACTCCCCATACGTATTTCATGTTGCCACGTTTGTTAACAACACATCCACTAGAGGGCAGTGCTGAATGCAGAATTCTGAGCTCCAACGTTTCAAACAGTAATAAACATGGCGACGGTGATGCAAGAAACGCCTGTTCCAAATAAACAAAGGGTCTGTTAAATAATTTGGGAAAATAAACATGTACATCAATGCTACAATAATCACACTGAAAACAATGAGCTTTACATTCAAAATACTCCTGTGCTTCTATGTGTGCAGCATGAGTTTCACCTAGCGAAAGAGATAAAACAAGGTAGAAAACAACAGCATAGCCAGTACCATGTTAACAAAGCATGAGACAGTTAAGCAGAAATATGTTATAATAGTTAATAAGGGAGAATACCAGTTTGACAGGTGGGACCTACCAAGCTATACCTAATATGGCTGGTACATGTTTATTCAATGTCTGTCTAATCTTATAATAATATAACATAAACATGGCAGGTAGATGTACATAAAATGTCTGCCTTTTCACTCGGAATTATACATAGCTGGTAAATATGTGTTGTTACGGTTTGCACTTCTGTTCTGTCGTAGACTAGCCCTAGCACTAGTTGCTAGCAGCTCACCACAACAATGCAACCCACTACAGCTCCCCTACATGACATCATTACCAAGTTGCGTTAAAAAACCCCATCTACAACAAAAATGATAAACACTGTAATTTAACTGCTTTTGGAGACTTGGAGTCTTAAATGTATATATCACATATTGAGGACTTTTTGTACACATTAATTGAAAATGGTGGTTAACCTGCAATATAAACTTTAATGATAGTTTAGAGTTTAGGAATGAGAGGCAATGAGTGGGAATCTCTAGGGTTCATATTGTGATGAGGTATAAACATTTATTTGTTGATATTTTACTGATGTTTGCTGATTTTCAAAACCAAGTGATATAGTCAATTTCTTCATGTTAAGTTATTGTGGCCTCATTGTTTCTGTAAAAAATGTGTTCAGTACTGCGGTCAACAGTGTAAACAAAACAAGTAGAGATTGCCCAATCAAAGTTCAAGACAAACATGAATTGGAATGAAATTGAAGTGACACCAATATATCTGTATGTATCTGTTTACATCTCAGAACAGTTCTGTCTATTAAAATCAATGGTAAATGAACTACATTTACATAGCACTAGTTTTTAAACCAGCAATCTCCTGATTAGCATGGCCAAGGAAGGAGAGTGAGTCAGTGAAAAGGATCTGATATTGTCTCATTTATCAGGTAAATGATTGGCCATTGTGGCAGTAGCAGGCCATTGTCTCTGTTGGCATCTGTTGTTGCCCTGTTGGCAAGTTGGCATCAATCATTACGGTCATAGCCATGGTAGTGAAAACTACAATGAACCAATCACAACCAATCCAGTTGCAGTTAATTCCTTTGAAAATTCTGACACATTACATTCACAAAGCCAGGAAAGTGTTCTGTGAGGTTGTTGTGACTTTGACCTTTGAACACCAAATGCTAATTGCTTCATCATTGAGTTCCAGTCAATATTTATGCTAAATTTGAAAGGAGGCATTTTTAAGACAGATGTATGGATTCATTGCAGCACCAACGTCAACAGTATTTCCCATACTTACATATAAAATACTTGTAAAAGTGCAAAATCCCTTTAAATCCTTTAATCTAACAGTTAACCTAAAAGATAAGCAGCAGGTATACATGATTGTCAGAGGTGTCAAAGTTAATGCATTAATCATTGCAATTAATATGACCGAGATTAATGAGATATATGAGAAAAGTTTAATGCAGTTAACACAAGTTTGTTTTCTTTGGGTGAATGCTGACCTCTGAAAAGAAAGCTGGCAATTATCCGCATGAACTGTCATCTACCTGCAGTCAGTCATATAGGAGAGATGGAGAGATGGTACCTGAAGATGGAGAGAGGTGAATGATTTTTTGGTGACTGTCGGCCCATTAGCGTATTGGAGGGTGGTGGGTTGACTGAGGTGATTTGAACTGCTTCAGGCTCAGTGCTTCCTATACATTGACGAGACTGTCATAGTCTAGTTTGCTCCACCATAGTTTTGACATTGGGCAGGTGATAATTGTTGTCCACTTATGGCACTTGGTAGCTTGATACATTTTATAAATACTTTTCTCCTCACACACTGTAAACTTTATATCTCAAGTATTTGAGGACGAAGACAAAGCTTTATTTCTTCTCTATTGGCAGAAGTTCCCATTTATCTTCCGAGTGGCCTGCAAGACATCTTTAATGTTGACTTTATCCCCACAGATGTGTAAAAACAGGAGAAAAAATAAGATTGGCAACAAGTGTTTCTGTTCCATGCAGTTTTGCTCAGTAGAATGAGAAAGAAATAAAGAATCCACTCACAAAAAGAGACCCAGAGAGAAGTGTCTACTCACCACATCAAAAAAAAAAAAAAAAGAAAAAAGACTTTTTTTTTTACTAAGAGGCAATAACTGACCATCATGGCTCACTTTAGGATATTCCTCTTCTCTGAATCTAAAAATAGAGAAATTATATCGAATGTGACCATACATTTTGTGTGCCATTGAGGATAATCATGGGATCTTTGATGTGAACATAATACTATAAACATAAACTGTATACTTATGATATTGCAAAAAATAACATAGATGTGAAGATTTATGTGGTAGCTGTGTCTACAGTCGTTTCTACCAAAGTGTTAAGAGGGAGCAGTAGCAAGTAAAAGAGCAAATTAAACTTTGATTTATCATCTCTGTACAAGCTCTGCAGTAATTTTTAGGCAGCATATTGTTACAGAAGTAGCAGAGCTCTTTTCAAGGATAGCTCAGTGTGTAGGATGTGTGCATACCAAGTGGGTGAGAGAAAGCGAGAGCGAAAGAGAGAAAGCGGAGTATGTTAACAGTATATAACATGTATGTGTATGTGCACTTTGTCAGTAAACAAATGACACATCAGTAAAGTGCTTTCATTGAAAATAACTCTATGCTTACACTCCTGTTATTGTTTCATTTTATTTTGGTATTAATTTTTTTTGTGTTACCATTGTGGTTTTACTTCCTGCCATTCTGGTTGTTTGCCTGCTCATTGGTTTCACCTGTGCCTGTTCTTCACTCTGCTCTGCTCAGTTCATCTGTTTTGCTCTATTTTGTCATTTCTCTTGTGGTGAGTTTTCTGTATTATGAGTCTGTTTAGTTTGTATCCTTCCTCATTCCGGTGCAGTACTGCATCTTCATGCATTCAATAAAAGAAGTATGTGCATGCATTATGAAAAACTGGTTTGATATAATAAAAATTTTCATCATAGGTATGTGTATTCCTGTGGTGAATCGATTATGGGGAACAGGGCCCTGTATGTTTTTGACTGCATACCTAAATGAAGAAAAAATAAACAAAATTAAAAATAATATATGGACCTTACGTACAAACATAACATAAAAAAAAACATTAAAACACTAAACAATAAAAATGAATGATAATGGTGAACATTGTAAGCACAAACTGCAAAGCATTCACTTGGTTGATCTACAAAAACATGGATTGCATGGTCACGTAAGGATTCTACCATCAAATGAGCTGATTTAATATCTGCAATATGGATTGAAAAGCAAATGTTTGGTCACCTGTTTCCAGCAGCTAATATAATCAGTATTTGTGAATACACTTAGAATTGGCAAGTATGCAACCCTGTCACAACTGTACTAGTTTTGATTTCTTCCTGTCAATTCCCATATCTGTGGATGAATAAGAAGTGCTTTTTCAGTGCCAAATTTAAATCATTGCTTCACGTACTGTAAGTAGAGCAGCAGTTTTGCCCTTGAAGAATGAATGCAAATGAAAGGCAGAAATCATCAGGGCTGTCTTGGCGGCTTCCTGTAAGCCTGCCTTGCTCTCTTTTCCCCATCTCTCTCTCTCTCTCTTTTCTGTGGGCCTCCATGTCTCGGGGACAGATGGTGAGTGTCAGCAGCATGCCAGTCCTCATATCTCACTATGGGTCCCTGCCATGGAGAGAGAGATGTTTTGCACAATGTCTGGGGTGTGTCTTTTTAATGTGCTGAAAGAAGGGAAGAGAGGAGATCCATGCAACAAAAGGATGAGGGGAAGGATGAGACAGAGACATAACAGTCAGGATGAATGTAGGAGCAGAGGGAAGGTTGAACAGAGACAAAAGAAACTGCATGAAGAGAGAGTGAGAGAGTGAAGGGAGGAAAGAGGATGAGAGGACAAGGAATAGATGAGAGTCAGGGGGAGAGGAGGAGAGGTAAGGAAGGATTTTCCTTAGTCTTTCAAGTCAGCCTTATCTGGCATATTCAGCAAAGCTGATTGGTCCGGTTGCCATGGTGATGTAGTGGGCTTGAGAAATGAGAGAGAAAGAGCAGAGGAGGACATTTGAGTTGTAATATCCTTCAATAAAACACATCTTTTAAAAGGAACAAGTTACACACACCTGCAGTCACACACACACACACACACACAGAGAGAGAGTAAGACCTAAGCAGTAATAGCTGCTGCAATTCAGCACATGAAAATACATTTCTGTTACTTCAAGATTACAGATATTTTTCCTGCCGTCATCATGCTTTTAAGGATTGGATCGGCTGATCACCCACCTTTCACTTTAGAAAATTCCTTTGATGATATGACAGATGCTATTGCCAGCATATCACAGTCCATCACCATAACAAGCCTAATATCTTTATGAATTATAGAGAGCTCATGCTCAAGGGTTTTCAAACTGTTTCCAGTCTTTATGTTAAACTACACCTGTTGGCTAACATATAGCACATGCACCTGTGTGTGTACCTGTAAGTGTTGATAATCATCAGTGGTGATTAATAATAGTGTATTCATATAATCATTCAGCACAATTAATGCTCTTCATAAGGAAGGACTTGATGAAGTGTCCAATTGAAAGATGACAGAGAAGACCACATGGCCCAGAACAAAGACAGACAAGATGGTGGATCCAAAGATGGCCGCTGACTCTGTGTTTCTTTGTTTAGGTCAGTTGGTATTGAATCAGGGTACCTGGTTGAGAGGCAATGCAAGAAGAAGTGGGTCTATCTGCAGTACTGTGAACAAACTAACATTAATAAAATGCAAGGTAAATTAAGGTAAATGCATTTCTAAGCAACAGTTCTGTGCTTTGCCGTGTTACACTATGCTGTAAGTACTGTTATGTGTTATATGTACTGTTATGAGCTGGAGGCTGTTGAGGAATGTTCAGGTGCAGGAAACTAACTGAAGAAATCCCTGGTCACTTCTTTTGCTTGTATTGGTTCAGAGGTCACTTCTTGATGCCGACCTTGCATTGTGCCTCTTTCCCCTCAACTGCCACATCAGGGACCATGTTCTCCGTGGCATGAAAAAATGTCCACTTCTTCTGTAACCTTGAAAAATTGGCCATTGCCTGTTTTTCTCTGTAATGCTGTTTAATTTGTATCTTTTCAGGACTTATGAGAGCAACAATGCTTATTGTGAGGTCTGGGTCAATATCTGCCACGTTACTATTCTGCCATCTAGTGACTATGTCTAATTCAACAATTCTCATACAGGTAACAGACATAACTCAAAATTATTGGCATACGTGTTAGCCAAAATATTATTTTCACGTAACCCCTCTTTATTTGTTGAGGAGTGCTAGAAAGCTTTTATTGTCTTGCTGGTGTTGGTTATTAAATCATGCCTGTGTCCGTAATGTGAATTTCACATTTTTAGTCTTTTTTTTTTTGTTGTTTTTTGTTTTTTTATGCCATGTTACCTTGTCTCGTCCACATGTTCTTTTGCCATATGCACAACAGTCTATTTCTACCTATGCCAAAATACAAAGTATGTTGAACAAACGTGCCTTCGAAGATGTTCTGTAAATTTTTCCAACATTACCATGACTTTACTATGAGCATTCGCAGGTGATCAAACCAAGTTCTAGACTAGTTCTTTCCTCTTCTTATGGTTAAATAAATAATAAAAAAAAGATTAATAATTACTTTAATCATTAAATTTTAAACTAATTTTGGAATTTTGGGGGAAACAAATTAAATTAGGTCATAACATGATTCTGAAATTAATTGAGTACTAGTAATTACAGATGAAATGGTGTGATATTAAAAATTAGTAGATCTCATCAGATAGATCAGATATTTTATCAGATGTATATAAAAAATCAGATCCTATAAACGACAGAACTAGGTAAGTTCTGAGTGAAAAAAGGTTCAAATAAAGGAAGCATCAGTATTTTACAGCTGACTTGTAGGCTGTGGTTTTGTTTCACAAATAGAGTGGATGTTTTTTTATATGACAATATTGCCAAAATCCAGCCTGATTTTACTGTTTTGGGGTGATTTGTTGTTGTCTTCATCATTAGCGTCAGTGCTGTATTGTATTTGGAGACTATTTCTGGTTGAGTGAACTAAACCATGTGCACCTCAAAATTCAGGCCTTTTTAAAGAGCTCTCCTCATGTTGAAGCTGTGGGTACTTCCACTTTTCTTTGCATTACTTCTCATTGTGCACCACTAACTAACCTGACTAACTATTGCACCTATCAGAAAGCCATAGGAAACATCTGTCACTCATTGCCATCTGCACTTTGTCAGACCAACAGAGGGAGAGTGGCATCATGGACTGCAGCGAAGAGAGAAATGATCAGGTCTAAGTGAAGAGAGAGAACAGTCTCCATCTTTTGGAAGTGTGAGCTCAATATATGCTGTGAGCCATCAATAACCTCTTCACATGAGAATGTCCTCCAACTCTTACCCATCACTACAGTTATTTTACTTCAGAACATGAACAGCATGATGGTGGAGCTGAGTGTAATTGTGAGAGTAACGAATGACAACATCTGTGTGAGGAGGTTTCCGTCGGCAGCTGGAGGAAAGATTTCTACATCTGGAGTGAGTTGTCTTTTCTGGCCTCCACACAGCTCTGGAGCAGCGCTCAGACATTTTGGTCAATAGCACCTTGACTTTCCTGACATAGTGCAATGCTGCGTGGTCCACTGAGGGAAAACACAACAGCTACAATGGAATTTTTTACAATGGAGAAAAAAAAAAAAAAAAACAGGTGAGAGGGATGTACTTCTGTGTGTAGTGTTGTCCAGTTTTTCTTTTCTTTTACATTCACCCTGTCTCTGTTTCTGCTTCAGCTTCCTTGACCTCATTTTAATAAAAGGAAAAGAAGCCACCCGGCATTTCTTCTCCATAATACACACTTCCAGATACACTTTATATACATGTACATATTAATTAACTCAACCATGCACAACCACAGATACAGAATATTACAGATGAGATACACACACACACACAGAGAGAGAGAGATAGGGTATGTGAATGTAATAATGAAGAAACAGCACACACACACACACACATTATCCATACATTTTCATATACACACCCAAACCCACACTTCCAAATGCACAAACATATCTGAATGCTGAGAAAAACAAGTCAGATAAATCCATGCCTGTCTGTGCGCACACACACTGGTGCACACACACATACCTGTGCAGGAGAGATAAGTGTTGAAGCTGTGAACAGAGCCAGAGTCTTCTGAGCCTCTAAAGTGGAAAGCTGCAGTGCTGCTTGCCTCACAGACTGACTGCTCACAGCTACACTGCTGAGAGCTCCATCCACCCATGCATCCATACAGCTCCATTTTTGCCCCCACATTTTTCCCTGCAACCTGCATACCAGCAGAATGTAAAACCAGAGACACTGGTTTTAAAAAATAACATGGCAATAAACATAAGCTAGTGTTAATTGAACTTACACATGTGTCAACTCATATAAGTAAGGGAAATCAGAAATTTAAGACAATTGACAAACAAATTATTTCCACAACACAGTCCACTTAAAAACAATGCAACAACTGACATTAAAATATAATTACAGTTATTAGTGGACACAAATACTGATGTGGTGGAAAACAGATATTTTGTAGTCTGATAAGCCAGAAATATCACAACCCCCTTCAGTTTATGAAAACTTATTTTGAAAAAGAAAGGAGAATGGTAAAATCATTACCCAAGCTGTCCATTATAAACATCCGTCATGGTTCAAAAACCCACTTCCTTCTTCAGTTGCTCAGTGATTGATTGTTGTTGTCATCACTGTGTGTGCTCACTAAAATCTGAGACTGTTTCCCATGAAAAATTACAGAATTTATTTGTTCAGCTGCCTTTAAAAAAACCTGCATTTACATTTCTGAAAAAGGCTGTTAGTGGAATAGATGGTTGGGTCACAGCCTGTCACTTTGACAATGGTGGCTGCAACCTTTTTTTTATGCTGACAGTCAGCCATGATCACCATCTTCCCCTAAACTAAACATTATTTTAGACGGCCACGGGAATGTTTTGTATTTTCTTCTCCTCACAGAGTTTTGTATGAGCTGTATTTTTTATATTCATAAAAATGCATTATAAAATGCTGTTATAGTCTATTTGTCTGTGTTTTTAAATGAAGAAGCTTTAATGCCACCAAAACAAAACGCACTAAGTGTATTTTATCCAAATCCAATATTTTAAATGTAAAAAATGAATACAAGTATAACAGGACTCATAATCCACTCACCCCACTCCACCATGTCGGATATCCTAGGAAACTAGGCAAGTTATTATTTCCATTATAGCAACTGTGGTCTATGCTCACGAGGCCATGTCAGCCTAACAGCAAGCACACTGCTAAACATAAACATGTCAAAATGTGTTTATGTCTCTGTATTCCATTAAACACCTTGATCACCTTCAAACACAGTGAATATTGTTTCATGCTACTTAAGAGCTGAGAAGGACTTTAATTTGGTCTGTCTCATATTAAATTCCACAATTAATCTCTTAATGAACGTTACAACTACAGTGTTTATTGATGTAAGTTGCTGTGGTGTCTAACTTTAATCCTAATCTTAACCATTTTCCACCACCAAACTTCTTATAATCTCAAGCAGCTAAAGTTTCCAACAACAGCTAAAGAGTACAAACAGCAATTTTTAAATTAGTGGTAACACCTTAGAAAAGAAAAATGAAATCAAAATGTTATCAAATTTAAATGGAATGAGTGTGACTCTTGATGTTGTGGAATCATCCATGTTCCTGTGATTTTAATATATGCTTAAAAATGTGAGCAGCACGTTAGTTAACCAAGAATATCAGAATAATTATTTTTGGAGTATTCAACCTTTACAGTTGAGTCACCTGAGAGTTTGACAAAGACGGCCTGACTCTCACGGTTGGAGTTGTTGCCCTGTAGGTGTGGAACAGCTGTGCTCTATTAACTCTCTCCTTTTAATGGAGATAATAGATCTCGTTTTTTAAAATATCTATTATAAACCCTGGGTCCAGTGATTGGCTTTTTTCTTGGACTGACCAGCCTGCAGTGCTGACCTGTCCCCAATACAAAATGTGAAAGAGACAATGAAGACTTCGAACTGGTGTGCAATTTAAAATACTGCTTCCAGGAAGGATGGGACAAAATTACACCTGATACGCTGAATCTCTTGGTATCTTCAGTCCTGAATGTCATCAAATAATGTGCTGCCGTATTGTTTTCAGTGAACAGATTAAAAATCAATATTCAAAACATTGTTTTTATTTTCAGATTTAATCCAACATACTGCTACCACTTTTTTCTGTGTTTGGGTTGTACTGTTACTGTTAAAATACAACTTTTAGTGGGTTTTTATTTATTTTCTCCGCCTCACATCCTTGTGTATAAGCTGTATTTTTCATTTCAGACTTCACTCACTTCTATAAACAAGAAAGGGCCCTTTAATGATTGCATTTTAATGCTAAATGACAAAACCTTCCTCCGAAGTCTCTCTGTTTCTTCTCATTTCTGAGGATACCTCAGTTCACCTGAAGTCTCTCTGTTCTCCTTCCCTACGTCTCACCCACTCTCACCCACTCTCTGCCTGACTACCTCTAAATGGATTGCTCAAAGGAAGAATTTCTCCATTACCTTTTAAGATCCATCAATTTTTCAGCATTAATGAGCCTCATTTGGGATCTCATCAAATGGGTTACACAATTGCATTATATATGCCCTAATTCTATTATTAAAAGGAGATATTTTCCTTATTTCCTTTGCCTACCTTCACTTTCAATTTAACATTCAGTCTAAAAAGGATGAAGACGATGACAATTGCCTTCACCATTACTTACCTTTAGTGCTCCATTATTTCACTTGAATTACAGTTCTTTGCAACAGTCTGCAGCACTTGTTCTCTCTACTCAGACCCTATTCTCCACAAAGAGATCGAGAAAGAACCTTTATGCTGATAATTGGTGACCATCACAATGCTTGGCTATATCCAACCTTGCTCAAAGAATGAGGTTCACTCATTTTTGACAATAAAAGGCCGTGATGACATAGAGTTTTTCTGTATTTGTGAGCTACAAGACTTATCAGACAACATTTTATCATTTGTGTTGCAGGCTAGAGAGGCAGCAGAGAGTTTACAATCAAGGGTGTACAGTCACATTCCACATGTGGTCTGGAAAATATGATGGCCAACTGCTCTGCAGGAAACAAAGATCCAGCACTTTTCTAGCATGTCAAGCCTATACAGAAATTCACTGCATTGCTCTCTAACTCCTCATGGCAGCATGTGGACATATTGATAGTTAGTATATAGTTAGCTTAGCATAATGTATAATCAAACTTACCATTTGTTTATTAGCAGTAAACACAAAGTACAGGTCAGGCTGATGTGGACGTTGTTGATTTATGCTGGTTCTTCAGTCCACAGTCCACACAGCAGTAAATCAGTGGTTCGATTCCTGGCTCCCAAATTCACTATCAGTATCATGTGTGATGGAGCAAGATGGAAAGTCATCAAGAATCATCAAGTTATTGCAACTCATCCTGAGTGGATCATAAATGTCTGAAGCACATTTTATAACAAATCATGGTTGTGACCAAACAGAACAAACTTCAAGAGTTCAAAATACATCTTACATGCATCACACAAAGAGGTATCACTCACGTGATAAACTGATATAGAGATTGGTCTGCCCTGCACTGTGGTAACTTTTTAACCTTCACATAAAAACACGTTTTGACATGGTTTAGGACACAAACATAGTCTTACATGAATCATTAAAACTTGTGTGAGGTAGAACCAGACAGAAGACCTGAGGGGTTCAGCCCATGATCAGGATTTAAAGTACGCTGATTCACTAAGACATCGTCCATTCTGTTTGCTACACAAGGGCAGACAGGGGAGAACATGAATCATTCAACAAAGCCATGTTGACAGCTCTCGGAGGGAGCTGCACGCCGTCCTGCTCTTGTCTTGCTTTTGCTGAGCTAAAACTGTAGCTCACCTTCAGAGGCTCACACTGAGAACTAGTTTAACCTCACGGCCCGCTCACCGGGAAAGTGCCTCACTATTTATACTTGAGCTGAATAATTCACAGATAAGACTAAAACAAGGGAGCAAAGCTTTGCTACAGAAAGTGGGGGTCACTCAAACTGAGAAGTTAAATCCCTGCTTCAAGTTGAAAATCTTCTGTTTGAATTCATTCAAACTGGATGGACCAGTTGGAGGAGGACAGCTTGAACTAACATCTGCTCATACTCTCAGTGCTCCTGCTTTTAGTGTGTGCATTTACCAGTGCAGGGTTTAAGACACAGAGAAGATTGAACAGATTTCTTCAGAACTCCTAAAATATCAACTCAGGCTAAAGCTGTATCACTGAATATCCTTACTTTATCAAAGTGTTAGTGGAGCCCAGGACTTCATCTTTCCACTCGCTAACCTATCAAGCTCCAAAGAGCAACTCACAGTTGTGCTGTATGACTGTCAGACACAGCAACACCTTTGGCAGTGAAACACATGGTGATTGCTGCCGTCCAAGGTGGCAAAAAGACACAGCTTGTTTCTCTTTCTTTTTTTCCTCTTGCTTTTTCCTTTTATTCATTGGCTCATTTTATCTTAAAGGATAATTCAAGTTTATTTTAACTTTGCTCTCAGTTTTCCTTAAACTAACAGGTCAACATGATTAAACTACAAAATAATCTGGGAACACAACAAAATTTGTTAAACCCCTCATACAGATCCAACCCTGATTTAAAAAAAAAAAAAAAAAATGTTTATACAAGATTGAATTAGCAACTGTGGAAAAGCCTTCACAGCCCCAGCTTGGTTTGTAGTAATATGATTTTGTTTGGGAATAGATATATAATTTATACAAAATTAAAGCACAGTATCCAGTGATATGATGAAGGTCTGCTTTTAGTGTCAGTCCAGCTGACCTGGCCTGCAGGCTCTGTGTCAAAAAAAAAAAAAAAAAAAAATCTGGAGTGATTTTTGTAAATTTTAGCATCAACAAACACAGTGATTCCAAAGTGTTTTTTATTGTATAATAAAACTCAAAAATAACTCAAAATATATGTCATTCTTCTAATTTTCCTTATTTTTCTAAATCTACAGCATCATTTTGCAACATATGTGCATTTAAATGTAAAAAACAGAAACAAACTGAGATACTGTGACTAATTGTCTTGGTGTCGGTTGCATGCATGATTAAAAAGGACAAATAAATGGCTGCAAAATTATTCATGTCAGTATATTTATTGTTATTGACAGTGCTTGGCTCAGGTGTGCCAATAGTGCCCATATTTTTTGTCAGAGAACACATCAGAAGGTGTAAATTCTGATATTTCCACAGATAGTTTAATCACGCTTATGTGAAATATTCATAGAAATAATCAGATACACACAAACAAATCATTCCACCAGCCCTGGTGGTGCTGTAGACCCCTGAGGGTGGAGTATTCAGTGCTGTGGTGCATGTTGATATATTTGTGTGTTTACAACAACTAACAACACTAATGCTGGAGCCTCATAAACATCCAGCTTATAAATACTGTTGAAACTTCACATATTCACACACGATATGATGAAGAAAAAAATCCATATTTACTGCATGTGTTATGTGACTGATAAGAAGTATTATATTTTTGTACTGCACAGGTAAATATTAATGTACCACATGTACCTTCATGGTTTTAAGTGCTATGGTGAAACTACTCGCTGACTGGAGCCTTGCCTTTGAATTTATATCTGCTTCTATCATAGAATATCCATTTTATTTGACATGCTGCTTTGATGGTTGCATTGATTAAGTAATGGAAAACATAAACTTGTTACGTCCTATGTATCCAGTCAGTGTTAATTCTGGATTTTTAACACACATTTTTATTAAATGATTTTTCCATATTGTCAACAAATCCTGTCAAAACAAACCATAAATAACAAAACAAACAACTTAACAACAATCAGCCATGTACTAGGCTGCCTTTCACTGAGCCTGCAGCTCTCAGCTACAGCTCACTGATTCCTACTGAATCTTTAAAATCAAATAAATAACAAATACATTGTTTCATTTTTAAACAGGAACATTGATTTCCTGAAGCAGCTGGCTACTAGTTCTTATGAAAGGTTGTTCAAATTGGAGGAAAAGATACATTTGTTAGGAACTATTTCTAAGTGGCTGATGAATTTGGAGCTTCAGTGACTATTTTGGGGTCTAGTTCATTTTGACCCACACACAGAGTTTATTCATCGTAATGAAGGAACGCCAGTGTAACACTGTGGTATACTACTGATATATTTGTAATAATTTGTGGTCAACAGTGAGCTCTAAGGCACAGAAATGTGAGGTAGAGCAAGGACTTCTCTTTATGCCCATCAGGGTTTTTCCTCTGGACCTTATAGTCACCGGCATAAGTCCTGTTCAGCCAGTCTGCTCTGTACACCTGTCCATTTGCCTGAACTCCTAAAAAAAACTCTTAAGGATTCCTGGATTCTAGTCCCCAGTTTCTCATAGTTACATCAGCTCTGTTTTCCAGCCCTGAACACAAAGCTGCCTATATGCCCCAGCCTCAAACCTCCATTTTCAGACTGTGCAATGAATTCTACTTTGTTGAACTTTGAAACAGTCACAGAGTCTGTGTCTGCTGTGTCTGCAGGTCTAAAACCTTCAAGTATAACAGAGTTCACAGAACTTCAACGACTTCATCCAGCCATTTATATACTGAATAGTTTATACTTCTGTTTCTATTTATCCAAGTACTATTATCTTTTTATAGCTGTGAAGCACTTTGTAAGGCTTTGTAAGTCATACATGAATAAAATGCTGACATTTGTTAATTATGCAAGAAAAGAATGAAGGCAGCATAGCTATATATATTGTGAAATGACTGACTGACATCTTAGCTGACATCAGTTGTGCAGCTACATCACCTAACAGTGAGCTTCAACAACCAGGCGAGTATTGTTGACTTGAAATTTGTGTTTTGTGTGTTTGAGTTAACACACTCCAGCACACTGTTAGATTCACATCCCCCACAGAAAATGAATCAGAGTATTTGCACATCAAAAGCAAACAATTAGACAAGTGTCATCAGGATTTCGGCAGGAATATTCATGTCCACAAATTTGACTTTTTATATCACACCTGGGCATTCAAGTAAACAAACAGAAAAAAAAAAATATATTACATGTGCTGCCTTTAACAAAACTATGTCTGCCAGTTAAACGATGAGGCAACATGTCAAAAACTTACACTATACACAAAAGTAAGAAGGAAAATGACCCCTGGCTATTCCCTGGGTTGGTGTTGCTAGCACAACTTTAACTGTTTGTCTGCATCCAAATGTCCATTCTGTGGACTGAAACCTTTTGGACTTCAGTCTGCAAAGACATGACTTTGCAAGGCTTTATAAAGTGCTGATAGACAGGTGTTAAGCCTGTGTCACTCATTTCTATGTAAGCATTTGAAACAACAACAATCACATACACAGAATTACAAAATTACTGTTGTTGGCTAGTGCCACTTAGAGACTATTATAATAAAAACTGCTATTTGATTAAATGTCTGCGGAGATGCTGATTTGCTCAGGTCATCATATCTTCCGTTCTGAAGAACTTAGAATTGCAACGGTCCCGTTGCCTTAGATTCAACTATATCATCAGACTTTTTAAATTCCCTCCTTATCATTATATGGTTAAATATTATTACTGAATATTATATTTCATTAAAACTTAACTTAGATATACTATATGTACACATACACACACACACAAACAGACTCTCAGACATAGAGGCCAGCACGTCTTCTGTGTCTGAGAGTAGAGCAGAGTGTGAAGGCAAAAGTTATTAAAGGTCTGAGCAGTGCAGAATTACTTACCTTGATGATGGATTGCTTGATGTCCAGAGCCTCATTACACCACACATTACATTAATGATCAGGGCTAAAAAAATTGGTTAAATCAAAAATCGAATCATGACCCAAGAATTGAATTCTAGATTTGAAGAATAACAACGAACACAGTAGCATCTGACTGTAGGATGCTCTGTCTATAATAATATCTTTGTCTTTCTACTGCAGCTGTTTTGTAGAATTGCTGTGTGTCTGTCACTGCACACAGCACATACACACTAATACTGTAATATCTTGTTTCATCAGTTGGTGAAATGTCAGCTGATGGGCTGAGGGCAAGGGCTGTGTACAGTGTAACTTTTTGATCCAAGGTAATAAATGCAGTCATTTTTCAACTGGCAGAATCACATATAATACCGCATTGTGACACCACTGATATTGACTTTCTTTCACATTTAAACTGTATCCAGGGAACTGCTGGGACCACAACATGCCGATCACTAAGTTATCCACTGTACACACTGTGATCTTTTATTTTTCTACAATCTTGTTTCCTGTGTGTTGTATTCCCAGATGCCAGGATATGTCGGTTTGTCTAACAGGTGTTTTTTCCTTTGTAGCCATGTTATCAGCATGGATATAGTGCTTGGTGTGTTGGTCTACTTTGGTCTGCTCTAAAATACCTTCTCTACCTTCTTCTATTTGGGTTTAAATCTGATATTCTGGGAACCATCACCATCCAGGATATATACCAGCACATACTAACTGATGGCATTCATATCAGCTGTTCTTCATATTTACAGGTAATTAGCAAATGTTTATAATGAAGATGCAGCAACTGATCCCAAATCTAATAATGAAACACAGAGGTTAACATGCTGGGGTGCTAAACAAAGGTGATGCTTATAGTTTTCATTATTCATTATGTGTACTAGACACAATGAAGACATTGTTATTGTGAGCAACATTGTCATTGTGAGCATGCTAGCATTATAATGTTAGCATTTAGCTAAAAGAACAATTGTGTCTAAGTAGAGCCTCAGAGAGCTGCTAGAATGTCTGAGAATTTGTGTTAAATCACTGGTTGTCCAAGTTTATGCAAATACAATAGTAAATAGCAGCGACTGTAGGCAGTATTAACAGCTCTGACAGCAACGGCTGACAGTACCTGGAGTTTGCATTCAGAGCAGAGCTCAAATGTAAATCCAGCAACTCTGAACAGTTGTAGCGACACAGAAATAAAAACACAATCAGTGATAATGGACATTCATTTTTTTACATTTCACTCATTGATTTAACATCTACACTGCTGGAGTCATGATGGACAATGACAATTGAAAAATGATCAAAATCAGAGCAGCAGGACCACACATATTACATTTTTCATTTCATTTTAATCTCTGAGACCTCATGCCTTCATTACCCGCAATGCATTTCAGACATTTCAGTTTGTGAAAGTCGATGTGTTATGTTGGAAACAGACAGCACCAGCTTTCACTGTCATCATCTTGTTTTTTTTAGATACTAATAAACATCTCTAAAGCAGCTTTGTATGAACATTATGCAAATATGCAAACAGCTTCAAAATAATTTTTCATTTCACTCCACACGTTTTCTTTTTTGAGTGGGTCTGATTTCTAATGAGAGTGATAACATCACATCACGTTAACAAGAAAAGCACAGTGTGATTATTGCTGGTTTGTACTAAGATGATGACTTGGTTTTTGTAACTTGAACAAGTGATTTTTAATTTTTTTTGTTAGCCTCTGTTATCTTAATTAATGCACCAGCATCCTGTAATCACCAGCCTTTGGCTACAGAGGCCACTGTGGCTCAGTGAAAGTTACACAGTGTTGCTTTAAGTAAGGTATTCACTTTGTTTCATTAGCTCCTATGAAAACTCCAGCATGGATCCACTGCGGACTGACACACAAATGAAATAATTTTATCAAGAACTTTTGAAATAACTGAACATTTCTGCTCCTCTAGCACCTGTCAGCACTGTCAGCTTTTGTGTTTGACAGGAAGTCAAGGCGAGGTATGAGGAGATGAGGAAGAGGAGGCAGAACTTGGTGTTAATAGAAAACTGCCAGACATTCTTCCCATCCATGGCAGTGGACAACATCTGTAACACACTGTGGCAGTTCTCCATAGGATCTGTGTTATTCACAGCTACAGTCTGTTCTCTGTATGTCAGCTATATCTACCTATGGAGGCAGCTTTCAGGGTGAAGTTAAGATGAATACCCTGTACAGTGCTTTTCCATTAATCATATAAAGTCCACTTCTTCCATTTATCAAATAATTTTATTGCAATTATGTTTGTCCTTCACAGAATGTCAAAGGAAATTGTCACTTTGTAAGAATTTGACATAATCACCTGTTTCGGCTAAAAAGAACCCACTAAAACACCATTGTTTCAGGCTAAGATGAATTCAAACGAAACCTTGACCTCAAAATAAAATTACCTTCAAAGTAAATGTAAATGTTTAAACTCTCCATAAGATTTTGTTTCCTCTCAAGAAGCTTTAAGGTTATAAAAAACAAACATACCATTAAATCTTTTAATTGAAACACTTGGCAGTAAAGCACTTATTTACAAATGACTAAGCTGATGTTTACAGGGCTTTTTTTAAGATGTGTTATCATACAGATACTATTCATAAAGTTTGTATTAATCTGAAAAAGCAGCACTGATTTTGATTGAAATCTCAACCATTTTATTTCTCTCGCTAAACAGTTTACAGCACATTACTTGTCTGATTTTAATGTATGTGACATATAAACAACATCGCCTGAGCATCTCCTATGTTACTGTAACCAATTATGATTCAGCTGGGACATTCAGATGAAATAGCAGAGATTAGACCGAAACATGTCAAAAACTTGTGTGGTAATGAACATATATATACATAGCGTATTAACTGTGAGAGAAAGGTGGTTGAAGAAACAAAAACAGCTGATTGACAGCTTCAGTAACCAAAGAGCATGTATGAAATTCTGACTTTGAATTTCAAGACACTGAATTTTTACTGAATTCACAAATGTATAGACTATTTACAGCTTCAGATTATTCCAGGTTGGACTGTGGAGGTACAACAGCGCATGTTCGCCTCTCACACAAAGCTGAATTGTATTATAGAGATTTTGTGAATGGTGGTAATGATTTACGGTAAAGTTCTTTGTGTATGTGGAGCTGGTTGAGTCTGGTGGAGGAGTTCTACTGGCTTTGTTCTGTGTTGTGGATTTTCCATGGTGTAAAGCACTTTGTTCAGTGATCTCCTGTTCCTCACAGATTCAAACCTCTCTAGTTTATGTCCTAAGACCTTGCAGATGATTTTGTCCATCCTCTCTGGCACAGATGCTGCTTCTTTAGCAGATCACAGCACAGTACAGTAGATGGTATTCACCACCATAGACTGGTCAAAGATCTCAAATATCTTACTGCACATGTTGAGAGATCTGAGCTTCCTCAGAAAGTAGAGTCTGCTGCTCATCCTCATCCTTTTCTTGTACACTGCATTGATGTTAGTGCTCCAGTGCATTCTGCTGTTCAAGTGGACACCAAAGTACTTATAGTGCTCCATGATTTCAACCATAATGATGACAAGCTCAGATGTTGTTCTTCTCCTGTTGAAATCATCCACCATCTCCTTTGTCAACACACAGATCCACCCAACCAAGCTTGACACTATACACCTATTCTTGTACATATCTAATACACCCACCCATGACATGAGTCAGTGTGCGTGACCCAGAGGCAAGACAGTCCCCTGTTGTGCTCCTGTGTGACTGGCTACCATGTCAAACAGGGAGCACCGCAGACAAATAAACTGTGGCCTATCTGACAGATAGTCAGAGATCCAGGAGACAGTGGTGCTACAGATGCCCATCATGAGCAGCTTCTGAGCAACACTGTTGGTTGGATGGTATTGAAAGCACTGGAAAAATCTGAAAAATCAAACGGAATAGGGTTGAGTGATATATTTGTGTGTAAGTTTTCCATATGATTTTTAAAATGTTAATTACTGCCTGGGACTCACTATTTTCCTGGGATTTTTTGAGACTTTTCATCAATGATTAAATGTGATTTTAACCCCAGAACTACAGAGATGCACTCATCAGCACTTCTGCTATGCAGTGGCTTCAGGTTTTTAATGAACTGAAATGAAAGAACAGTGGAGCAGCTGTGGCCAATAAACTGAACATCAACTTTGTTGTTTCTACAAAACACTGATTATTGAATCACAAGATTTAGACATTAATCAACTGAATACAGACTCTGCGTTAATCACATTAAATGTTGCATTTTAATTAACATTACAATCCTTAATGCATGAGAAATATAGAAAACAATCAAAACCCATCATTTGTAATTTCAGAGGACTGTATTTGTGTGTCTCCACCGATAAAAGCCAGGCAGATTATGATTCATATCAGTGTAGAAATATGGATGAAAGTCTGATGTTTAGATGTTTAGATGTTTAGATGCAGCCACTTTACGAAATAAAGTGGCTGCATGTATTTTCTTATATAATAACATATGCAATGACAATGTGAAAAAAATGTAACAGAGTTGTGGTGATGATTTTATAAAGAATTATCAACTAACTCTGTAGGTTTTTTGTATACTTGAGTTTCAGCTTATTTATTTTTCCAGACCTCAGTTGTACTGTTCTGTTTCACTCTCACTGTTCTCTAAGTGTTTATATCAAACAGGCTCCATTAAACTCACTGCACCACGTGTGCAGCAGAAAAAAGGAGGCAGAATCTGTTTGATGCCAGCTGCTGAACACTGCAAGATATTTAGAGGGTATGGTATGGGGACAGATCTTTTTGTCAGAACAGGGCATAAAACTAATTAGATGATCCTCTTGTTTTCTTTCTTTCTTTCATAGACATATCCACATGAATGAAGGAAGGAACACTCCATCTAAACTCCTCTGACACCTAGCTGTCAGTCTACCTGGCCAGTCATTGTCATTTTTGCCATATCAACATCAATAAAGCCTCTTTGTTCCTGACCCTGATTAAGGTCACAAGAAACCATTGTTTCATGCATGATGACTAGTAATGTAATACTCAGATCTTTGGAGGGATTTGGTTCGTTCTGAGTCACTCACTAATATGAGCCGGGTTGTGGAGTCACTTGAGTCACTTGAGAAAGTGTTTTCAGTATTAGCAAGAACCTTGGTATGTTCACTCAAGACATAATAAAGCATATCCACTTATTATTATTATTATTATTGTTATTATTATTGTTGTTGTTGTTAAGAAGAAGAGGGTCTAGTATGATAGCATAAAACCTTACCAATAATCTATCAATGAAAACCAAGTAGCATAAGCCTAAACTTAAAGCTCTAAATTAGGCTGTACAAAAAAATGAGGTCAGTGTCACCACTACGAATTTTTTTTAATTTTCTTGTGGTCTAAAATGTATGTGTGAGTGGATCAGCAGACTAATAATTCACTCACAACGTAGGCAACAAGCTTATACAGCAGCCATAGAAGTCAACAACAGGAAGAACTCATTGTGAGTCACTCACTCACTCAGCAGAGAAATGAAACTTACCCGACTGTCAGGTAAGTCTACTGGTGGACATGTGTGATGACTGTTTTCACTGCTTGCTTGGAGTCGGTATGTTTCGTTTCTCTGCTGAGTGAAATGTAAGACGTTTCAACAGTGTCATTTGTTGATTATATTGATTGTATCAATAAAATATGGTAGGACTCAAGTGACTTGGTTAAATCCACGTCTAGATTCATTAGTCGTGAGTGATCAGTCGGGTTAATGATTTGGATCCCAAATCTTTTTCCCACTGCTAATGATGACCAGCATTCCTTCTCTGACTATATCACATTTGTCTCCTGGTCATGTTGCTTTGCTCTCTACAACTCTGGAAGGTCTTCCTTCATGCACAGTGAAACCCCTCCAGATGGTCCAGAATGCAGAACTGCATCTTGTCTTTGATCAGCCTAAAAGGGCATATCTCACTGTCTGCCCAAATCACATTTACATCAAGCGTGTTACCTATAGAGTGAATTCTTGGTCCGTAGACCAAGAAGTCTTCATTTACTTGAACTCCGACATACAGGCTTATGTTCCTTCTCAATTGCTGATTTCTTCATCCTTCACCATCCCTCCACCAAGTCAATCACAGCCCAGATTGTTGTCATTCAAGGTGGTGTTATAAGAGAAAGGTCATCTTTCTCTGTCTTCAAGAATCTCTTGAGGAGTCTCTTCTGAGAACATATTTTCACTTAACACCCTAACATCCCTAACTTGCAGTTATTCTGCACTGGAAAATGTCTTTCTTGATCCCCTTGCACTTTGGCACAGCAAATAAGCACTTGTTTACTTCCATTATGTTTCCTCCTGCACAGAACTCTTCATGTTTTCCCTCACTTAAAAGATCTCTTGAGAAAAAGCACTTGCCAAATAATTAAATGTAAACATTCTTGCTCACAAGAGTCTCACAATAACATATATATTCTTTCATTAATTACTAAATGTACCAGGTGCCTGTACTTACTCAACACACCCATTATGCTTTCCTTTGCCTGGTGTAACTAAGCAGTCATACAATGCTGGTTATGAATGTGAAAACCCAACCAAAGTTATTCCAAACAAGTCTATTAACAGTACAGCAGCATGTCAGGATGTGCAGACCAAACTACAATTTACTATGTTTATCATACAGAATAAAAACAATTGCAGTTGCAGGATTGATAGCAAAATTGCTGACACTGGCACTGCCCCACCATCAGAAAAATAACTAACTAAAATTATAATAATTCCATGAGATTAATGTGTTGTTAAAATGCATTTTTTTATGGCAGTAAGTATGACAGTTTTAGTCTTGTTCTTTCAGCTGCAACCCCAGCTGTGTCAAACAGACTTGAAAGCAAATACAAAATAAATATAAAAACGTAATTCAAAGTGAGTCTGACTTTCATATCTTATAAGTAAAACATGGACAAGGCTTTAGTGCTTCAATCAGCCCCTGTTGTGGGATCAGAATACAAATGCACAATGACATGGCTTTAATGTTGTTTCAGACAAAAGGAAAACATGAAAAATAAAAAACCGTGTGCTGAGGAGCTGGTTCACTGGAACACAGGGAACACCAAAGAGGTTGGAGATTATCTGAACCATCTTACTCTGTAAGAGACCACCAAGCTTCCACAAATGGTGAAGCCATTTTCTAAGAAAATTGATTGGTCAGTGGGCGGTGCTTTTATACTGATTGAATATTGATCAGGTAAAAACATAATCTACACTAGTGCAAGTTTATTTTTTCTTGGAAAAAAGACTGTGAAGTCTATGATTCCTGTAAATTTCAAATTTTTATAATCTCTACAAAATTAAAGATAGATTTATTTCCAGTCAATTAAAACTAATTTAAGATTAATCAAATCTGAATTACCTTTTAAATTTTTCTTACCACTTGAATCCTTTTGGGCTCTTTCACCTTCAAAAGGAAAGATGAACAGGATACTGCCACAGGCTGAAGTTCACTTGTGAACCATAGTATTTAAATTATAGATCAATTACGTTCAAATGTGCTCAGTCCTGTGCTTTTATTTACAAAATGAAACTGAATCCAATTAATTTTTGGTAAACTAATTAGTTATTAAGATCTTCCCAGTGGACTCCTGACCACCCTCTATCTTTCTACACACACACACAGTCGCACACATCAGCAGGGATAATAAGCTCTGATTGGTCCACTCAGTAACTATATACCTGCAATTAGTGTCGTAGTGTTCTGCATCCTTCCCCTCTGGAGTACAGAAGCTAAAAAGGCTGTCAACCTCCCTCATTAGCCTGGAGAATAGGCTTTGCCTCTCTCTTTTGCTCTCTTTTTTTCTCTGTCTTTCTCTCTTTCTCTCACACACACTAACAGCGACCAGCACTTCCACAGAAGTTAGTAAATGTCAGGGCTGTGGTCCAGGCAGACGCAGTGTTCTGCTCCTGCTGACAGAAGCAGCAGCAGGCAGTGGGGAGATGGCCGCTGGATTCACCATTGTCTCATGTAATTAAATTGACAGAATCACGACCTCCTGTGGCAGAGTTCACTGAGCTGACAAACCTCTCCGCCTGAAGTCTGAACGTAATGTTAAAAAGTCTGTATGAAAGGGAGGAAGGATGATGTGCCCCATAAAATTCTTCTTTTAAATCTGCAAATGAAGCAGAGCGTAAAGGAACAGAGGAGTCAACCTGCCATGTGTCTGCCTTCATCTTTCAGGGTTTGCTTTAAAGCTTTAAAATGCATATACAAGGATTCACATACAGCATGTTCACACAGTGCTCAGTGTGAGGCCATTCTTGACTGCTTAAGGCATTTCTTCTTTTCATCTCTGAAGCCAGTGTGTTCCTTTATCATAAAAAATGGGTCTTTTGATAGTGTAGACAGGATGTCATCTGATTATTGTCTAGGTGATCAATAATACTATTAATTTGTACTGATTAATAGCAATAGCATTAACATTAATTATACATTACCCAGTTGTGTAAAATAAATAACATGCTATAAATACAGATTTTCTGAATATTTCATAGAATATTACAAACCGCTATAAGCTTTTTATTATAAAAGAGTGCAAACAGGACAAAAATGATTACAGTATACCCCTCAAATTAATGAAGAGACATCTTTGCAATCTCCCTTTATTTCACTGACAGAAATCAGAGAAGTGTTCAGAACTTTTAAAGGTCAAAAAATGTCCTGAAAGATGTAAATCTAGACATTCCCAGCAGTCAGTGCCTTTTTTAAGAGTTTGATGTGAACATATCAGACTGTATCTTACTTTGGAGTATTACTCAAGGCTTCATTATCATTATTGCAGTGCCTCAAAAATAATTGCTTTATACTGCCTTCAGCTGTCCTGAATTCAGATGCAAGATGAGTTAATGAAGTTTTAGTCATGTGTTCAACAAGTGGAATGAAGGCAGAAAAGTTAGATGGGCAGGGGTCTGAAGCAGTTCACACAGACAAACCTAACAAAAAACAGACAGTGATCCAACATTCAAAATGCAAACAAAATATCCAAGCACAGGTTAAGTTGGCAGAAAGAGGGGGCAAAGACACAAGGCAGAGTAAAACAACTTTCTGGCAGAGAACAAAAGTGAATGTTTATGCCAAGTCTAAAAGGATTGCCTCAAGCTGCAGAGGATGCTCAAGTTAGCATTGCTGTTGACCTCCTGACCTGTCCTCCCTCTTCTTGCCAGAGGACTAAGATTCCACTCATACACAAAATATGAGAATAAAATGCTTTATGTCATGAAATAAAATTAGCACATTCATGTTCCCAAGATGACACAGACATTCCATTTACAAATTAGCTGTCCTTTAGCCCAAAGTATGCCACGTCACCACTTGTACATAATACGACTGCTCCATAAATTTAAACTTTTCTAAACTCTTGCTAAAGGTTTACATGATTGTTCTGACTTGTTACTTGGTGAGAGTAATTTAGAAACATAAAAGTCTGTTTTTCACTTCCTGGATTTGGGGAAGAACAGAACTGAACTGTGGTCAAGTTGGAGCAATGCCTTTTTAAGTAGCAGAGCCCAGCCTTAGGAATTATTAAATATAGATCTTGTTTTCCAGTGTGCATTCTGTCTGAACAAATAAAATAATCAAAATTTAATAACAGCGTAATGATGGTCACAAAATCCCATAATTTACTTGATCATACTTTTCTAATCAAAAAAGTAATTAAAACTTATAATTGGATTTCTATACACAGAAACCTAATTGTCTGTTTCAGTTAAAAATATTCAATGTTAAATGTCACCTACTAGCAACACCAACTTAAAATACTGTTAATATTAACCCTCAAAAGGCAATGATGGTTAAGGACTAATTTGAACTAATTATGACAAGAAGGGTCTACATGCTAACAGCTCTGTGAGGCTGTAATTAGACACAGCAGTACTTTGAGCTTTATGTCAGTGAATAGTTTCATTCATTCAGTTCCTATCCAAATAAGTTGAATCTAAGGAATGGTTACAGATAATTAAAGATAGTTTACCTGCATTCAATGGGCTTGGAGAGTGGTGGATTCCCAGAATGTATCCAGTTTGTAGTGGACACCAGATGTTAGGATGTTAGGTTGTTAGGAACTTAGGGTTGTTTCAATGCAAATTTAGTCACCCTAAGACTAAGAAAGAAGAAGCACCCCTCAGACCGATAGTCAGCAGCATCAACTCTCAGTTACAACACTGTCAAACATGTAGCCACCATTTTGGCCCCTTGGTAGGGATCACTCCACCCCATGTCCACAATTCCATGGATTTGTGAACAAGGTCAGAGGACTAAAACTAGATCCAGGTGAGATGGTGTTTTCTGATGATCTGACCTCATTTTTCACTTGCATCCCAATAATGGAAGCAGTGGAAACTTCTTGACAGCTGCTACAAAACAACACCTTCAACAACAGAACCAGCATGAAGTAGATTTTGCAGTTACTGGACCTCAGTCTAAATACCACCAACTTTAGTGCAAATATCTCTAAACAGAAACATAGTTGTGCCATGTACTCCCCAGTGTTTTGGTTGTTGGCTCTACATGATGGAAGTGGAACACTGGGCCCTGAACTTTAAGACATAGTATTATGTTAAACGGCAAAAAAATACTAAAGATTTGTCAGTTGTGGAAAAAGTCTGGTCCTTAAAGTAGGTACTTATATATTTTACTGGATATTTGACAGCTTTTGCCTGCTGACTGCACTTGCATAATGGGTATCACCAAAGACACCAGGATTCATCCTCTGAGAACTATAAGTGTGCAAGAAAATTTTTAGCAGCCTTTCCAACAAGAAAAGGAAATTCTAACACTTAATCTTCATTCAAACAAGTGAAATCCTTAACAAACAACTAGTGATTAGTGCATGTAAGAAGAGAATATAACAATACAACATTAATAATACAGATGTGTTTCATTCACTGGTTGAATGAAACACATAAAAATAAATTCAAAGCTGTCCTTAGATTGCCCTCCTCACCCCATCCTGTCACTCTCTGTTGCATACAATGCAAAACAGATTATGATGCTGCATAGCCTCAGAGACATTGGTGCCATGTCCAAGCAAATCTTTCAAGATAAAAAAAAAAAAAAAGAAAAATCACATCCCAGAGGAGAGAACTGGAAGCTAGGCGGCCGTCTGTCAGTCAGAGCGCATGATAGAGGCATCTGTCCAATTTCTGTCCAGTTTGTTTTCCTGTTCATTGAGAAATCACCACACACACACACACACACACACACACACACACACACTGACTCAGTGTCACTGCAGATATTCTTCACCATCACTATGTTCCATCATATTAGCTTTTTCCTCACCATCTGACACTTTTTCTGTCATTTTTCAGATTTAATTTCTTAACCTCAGTGATAACTACATGCAAATCTGTGGATACTTGAAGTCATGGTCGTTTCAAATTACTTTTGAAAAAAATGAACTGATGCTGATTCCATTAGCTGTATCACTCTGTGATCTTTCAACATTTGAGAAATATTTCAAAATCCAACTAATAATGGGTTTAATGGGTTTAATAATTAATAGGTTTTAATGGACGATGTTCTTTAGTTACCTGTTTTTATTCTGAATTTCTGTTACCAATGTCTCCATACTACAAATCAGACATACCATTCTTTTGGTTTATAAACCCATCACCCATGTACCTGAATTACAATTAATACAGTAAACTTTGATATTTTGATATTTTCTTTGATACTCTGCTGTGGATTTTCTGTGTTTGCATCATGTCAGTGATTTACATACAATCAAAGTTTTAATGAAATACAGTATTATTAGGCTAAGCAGGTTCTATCTGCTTCAGGAAAAACTTACCCAAACCCAACATCCATGAAAGAAAGTAAAACCTAATTCAAATGCAAAAATGACTAGAAGACATGAGGATATTTAGACTTCGAATTGAAAATGCGAGTGGCCCTGAAAAATCTAGTTAAAAAGATTAAACTGCACTTTAGTTTCCCTTTATTCCTATTGAACACACATTTACCAGAAGGTATGGCTCTCCTCTTGTGACTCTGCTCTTTAAGTGAAACCCTGCAGCACTGGATTTCTTTTTTGGAAAATGACAAAATAATCAAACTAACAAAATAATGCCTGACTGAAACTTCTGAAACTGAAATTCACATGGATTTTTTTCACATGTATCCTGTTAAGCTTGAGTTCTCCGGCCACTTGTGCCACCCTGCAGATCCCACTCTCACTCTCTCTCTCCCCAGCTTTAAGTGGTGCCACTAAGGCCGGGGATTTCAGGGTTGAAGTGTCTTAGTGACTGAGAGGATACAGTTATGAACATTGTTGTCTTTGTAGCTACATTCTGAAATTCTCCTCATCACCTATCTGTGGTTTTTACTGACAGTATCTTGACAAGCCCCATGAGATGCTCCTGTCCTATCATGGCTCTGCCCATAACTTCAGTTTAACGTTGTATTTCCCTGTTCTCTTCTACGAGTTTTCACCTCTCTTGTGAAGGTCACTGCTTTGGGAAACAAGATGAGCACATGGAGGGACAGACTGGCTAACAGCACCACCATGAGGTCATGCCCCCCATACATTTTACTATTACACTTCACAGTCTCAAATAAGATGAGATAAAAACGTTATAGTTAGTTATAATTGTGATCACAGATGGTAACTCTCTGAAAAGCGTCTGTTTCATGTCTTAGAACTCTTGTGTTCATAACACTGTTGTTCTAAAAGTATGTGTGACCAAGTGTGAAATTAATTTCCATAGAGTTTTAATGGCACTTCTGTGCTTCAAGTCCAGTTTTTAAGTTGAAAAATGGACCAGAAGCATAAAAAGGCGAAAGAGGTCAGATTGTATAGAGTGTGCCACGACAGTAGCAATGATTTACTGTATGTCTAGAGGTCGAGATGACAGTAACATTATGAGCAGGTAGAATGTCACCTCTGATTGCTCACATGAACTGTTTAACCATGATAAGCAAATTACAAATACACAAGAGGTAAGCTTTTCTTCTCTGTTGCTTTTATTTCCCTCAACTCATAATAAAATTGCTCTGTTGACAAGTTTGTAACATATCTAAATAAAAATTTAATTTAAGAGTCAACTTTGGGACACTGTGAGTCAACTTTGGGACACTGCTGAGGTATTTTTAAGCAGCAACACAGCTGGTTGGCAACGTAATACAGCTGATTAGTTCACTAATACTCCAGATGGGTCTATATGTTTAAAAACAAAATCAAAAGCATTGTTTTCACTTGTCTGTTAATGCCATCATAAGGTCAAACTTCTCTTTAGTTCATCACAAAATATCTGCCAAACTAAAAAAGTTCCCATCAGCCAGATAATTTTGTAATGTACCAAATGCTAACATGTTAAACTATGATGATGAACAAGGCAATATTTCTGTGTGTCATCTTCCTCCTATCTCAGTATTATTAGTAATGGGATGCCATTCATGACTGTTTTTAAAGATCCAAGCTGCAAGTTGTGGTCATTCACTCAGAAGTCAGTTTTTATAGTGAAGAGATGAAACATCAAATCATTTTTCACAACACAAAGAACAAAGTCCTTGGAGTACAAGGTTGTTTAAAAAAATAAAAATTAACTTACAATTGCAACATGGGTTAGAGTACTTCTCTTTTTACATTATAGTCAAAGAGTAAAAATAGAAGAAGGGCTATACATTATATCATAGCCCACAGACCTTACTCTGTCAGTGTAATTAAAATACTTAAAATAATAATTTTCTTATCAGGTCCCTCATTAAACATTAAGAATTAGCTATGTCTAATCCACCTACATCCATGTGTTATATTTCCTCATGGCTTTATTTTAGTTTCCTAGCATCAGATGACAACAACAGTGCATAGTACCCACACATCTACACACCACAATAATATTTATTGAAACCACAATGTGTAATTAACATGGTCCTGTAAGAATACATAACATAATGTGTGGCTAGTGTCCCAGGTTTACGTGTTAACTGCACAGTGAGAACAAAGTTGTTGACACCATTTTTCCCAATGTTTGGTTTTGTTTCCCACCACTGTGGCCTTTAGGTGTTTTTTGTATATTTGTAAAAAATACTTAATTTACAATAAGTTACAAAAAGTCCTAATCATAAGCATTTTGAAGTGAAAGCATAAGCAGTGTTCACATTAATCTCCCTGCTTATAAGTCACAATGTGTAAAAATGGATGTTTACCTTTTGGACATAAATCTTATCTGCACTACAAAAAATTGTAATAAAAAGGAGAAAGGAAGGTGAAAGGAGAGCCCAGCAAGATGACAGATACCCTCCTTTTTTATTTGGCAGCAGGTTTTGTATAGATGGCTGTTTTCTCATCACCAGGTCACCTACTGAAGTTCACACCTCCCATCTTTGAGGAGAGACTTCAGGTCCTTAAACCTGGCATTAAGTGCAGCAGCAGTGGCGATCTTCAGCTATATGAGGTTGGTGTTGTCCTTCCCTTTCAGCAGCATCTGTGGTAAAAACTTGATCATTGTCTGGGGCCTCCATAATTCTAAATAAGTGGCAAAAGGCTGGCAGCACCACTGAGCAGGAGACATCCTGCTCATTTCAATGAGCTAAGTGACATTTGAAAAAAGAAATACAAAGAAAAAGAAGTGCTCATGTGATTAAATATATACAGTATGCTATTTTAATGCTCCCTCTTTCTGTTTATCTATGTCTGGGTAAAACTGATGACTGCCAAACTGATGTTTAAGCAGCAGCAACTTTCATACCAATGTATTCACATTTGAAATAGTGCACACAGAGAGAATAGAGAATTATGAATTTACCTGCCCAGTACAAGTAGTTTTTCTAGTCTGTAGTCAGCATGACAAGAGTAGTGGTCACAGGAGATTTGTTTCACTTCACCATCTACGAGATAAAATTCCCTCGTTGCATTGCTCTGGATTAGTGGTTCTTGCAACTTGCTGGTCTTTTAATTCCTGAGCGTTTGATGGTTTATGCATAAAGTGCTCAGCAGTTCACAGAATCATCATTTAGGCCATACAATGAAAAGCAGCTATTTAAATTCCACCACACTTTTGGTTATTTATAAAAGTCAGGATCACTAATCAACTATTAGCAATTTCCACTGAGCAACTTGTGGAAAATAATAATTTTTCACAATGATTTTTGATAATAATTTAATACTGCAACATCCAGAAAAAGACTAGGACATGTCTCAAAAAATTAGCAAGTGCAAACTTCACATTGCTTCACATTGTACCTTCTCATTTATAGGTTACCATTGTACTGTAGTTTGGTTTTAACCTGACGTTTTTTGAGGTGACATTTCAAAGACTAATGATTTATGTGGAAATGAACTTAATCTCTGCAAACTTTCCATCTAAAACCCCGTCCTTGCCCAATTCAGTATTAAATTCGGATAGTTCATTTGGTGACACATGTTGTGGCAAATCATGCAACAAAATACAGAGGAGTTCATTGCATTAAGTCTTTAGAAACACATGGAATGTTTTATATGAGTCATATCGGTTAACACATTAATTTCACAGTACTTGTAGAAACTTAAATTCTTAAATTGAAGATAAAGAGCACCAGAAGAATTAGAACAGATGGGGGGTGTGTGTGTGTGTGTGTGTGTGTGTGTGTGTGTGTGTGTGTGTGTGTGTGTTTTATATTATGGGCCAAGACTTTAAGCCAGCATTGATCTTTGAGCCATTTACAACCAGAGGTGCTGCTAATTGCTGCTACATAGGCTCTGTGTGGGAGAGAGGTGAGGTGGTGGCTGTCACAGAGAAGAAATGGGTGTTAAAGTTGGTAGAAACAGATAGTTAGATAGTCAACCAAGTATGAATTAGAGCCTGCTGCATATGAAGTTCACTTTTTTTTTTTTTTTTTTTTTTTTTATCAAAGTTGTTTTTTCTACTGCAGCAAACTTTTTAAGGGCAGGGAAGCAGAAGCGAGTCTTTAAAAATCATTGGCATGACCAAGTGACAATGAGAATCTTCTTAATTATCCACTGCTTTTCAGTCATAGATGAATGGCTGAAAATGATGATGTTCCCATAAGATCTGTTTGAGAATGCACTACTCAGAAATAAACAGTAAAATTATGCATTTAAGATGATCAGAATATAGACGCATACACTACTTTAACATGATTTAATGGGAAATTGTTTCTCTACTACCAGCCACATTCACGTTTTCTCAACTCTTAAAAGCGTACTGAGAAATTATCCATTGAAATAACAGAAAAAGTGGTGTGGTGGCTATTTGCTCATCTGGTTTTTAAGGCCTTGCACATCTAAATAGTTTGTTTTCAACACAGTTTTCCTTTCACTACCATTTGGATTTCTATGTTAAGAATTATGTGAGGCCACCACAGTGCCACTTGGAGCCAGCTGGGTGAGGTTTCCACTCCATTTCAAATCAGCACACACTGCTCATGCTGAATTGAATCAATACTAACAGCATCCTAAACAATACAGGCCAAAAAACACATATTTAACACAGCTTGTAGCAGCTTAATAGACTCCATGCACAGGCTAAGAAAACATTAGATCTACGTTAATGGCAGCATCTCCAGCACATTGTCATCTGTCAGGGAACCAGATACACCTGCTGCCTTATATCTCACCTGCTCTGTATCTATTTTGGGCTGTTTGCTATTGCTATAATGTAAGATGTAACAACACATCAAGCTCCTGAAAAAGTAAAATCACGGAGACAAAAAGTACATAAGGCTATTGTACACTACAGGCTACAGGCTATTGTAGCTCAGTGATGGAGCACACACCTTTATCCTGCTATTGATATCCACTACACTACAGCAGGTCATCACCTGGCCTCATGGGAACCCATGAGTCACTATGCTTGCTGCCTCCTCTGAGATGAGCAAATATAACTTCACTTATTCTACAAGAGAAAAAGAACAAAGTGGGTGAATATGGGGGGTCTGTGGTCTTGGGTCTGGGGGGTCAATGTGTGTGTGTGTTTGTGGTCAGTAAAACTAGACTTGCTTAAAGTCCCCAGTTAGTTGCAGGCTTTTTTTAAAAAAAAGATCTGCTACTTTAGTACCTACAGAGAACTGTTAATCACCAAATAGCAATCTTGTCACTTGAAATTAAAATCTTACATAACTATGTTTACAATCATCCAGACTTTGTTGCTATGAGAATCTTGATTATATTGAGTCAACATTTTTTGACAGAATTAAAGTTTACCTTTATGAACTGCAGTAGATTTGCTGAGAAGTGCCTGAGGTGATGGCAGCTATACAAGGCAAACTGTATACAAATGTGCTATCACGGATGAGGTCGAAGGACAAGGCATGAAAAAGCCATTCAATAAATCACCTTTAATGCTCTGGCACCTGACGTACATGTGACAATGGTAAAAGGGACCGAATGGCCTTAGTAATAACAAGGTCTACTGTTACCAAGCAGGGCATTCATGCTCCTGCACTTTCTCCTCGAGCAGGTGGAGAGAGGGTTTGATCTTCTGGTATGAAGAAGCTACAAAGCAACTATGTGTGGCAGCCAGTTAATCAAATTGCTTACTCACCAGATATTTAAAAGGCAGAATGTGTAAGCACTGGTGTGAAGGATGCACCCTCATATCCTCTTCAAACTAAAGACTGGCATCCCAAACACAACACGACACAACACACCTGTTATTTAATATCGAGCTTGTTCACTGGCTCTGTGAGCAGCGCATCTTTAATGCAAAAGACAAGTGAGGCATTCACTGATGTCTGCACTCAGCCACAGACAGTCTGGAAACAGCAAAATAACAAAACAGACTTTCACACACTTGACTCAACTCGGTTGCAGCTCAGACAGTCAGTGATTCTACACCGGTGCAAGGTCAAATAAGTAAATTCACATTTACAGATAATACATTTGATTTTAAGGTTCAGTCAAATTAGCTGTATAAACATAATATCGAGGCAGCAGGGTTGCATTATAGGGCATTAAAGGCGACTCTAATTTAACTTGATCAAACAGATGGACTTCTTGCTTTTCAAACCATGACAATTATGAACCAGCAAGAAATAACTGTCTGCTTAGTTTGATCATATATCATATTATGTGTGTGTGAAATGGGTATTCATGAAATCAATCTGAAATACTTGTCATTAGCACAAACTCCCAAACCCTCTCCACCTAAATCTTCTCACCATAGATAGCTGCAGTGTTATTCCCTCCATTCCACCTTACCATCTTTGACCCCAATCCTCCCTATCTCATGTCAAACACATCACCAAACTATTTTCTTCCACCTCCAGAATATCACACACCTCTGACCCTCCCTGTCCTTCACTACGGTGGAAACACTTGCACAAATAATACACTTCAATGTGGCCAGATCTCTGCTGCCCACCTTCTCACCGCCACCTACGACCACAACCACATCACCCCAGTACTTCTCAACCTTCACTGGCTACCAGTCATATACAGGATTGATTTCATAATACATCTCCCTGCTTATTAAGATCCCTGAACTCTGTAGTCCCTCTCTATCTCTGGCACATCCTCGTCTGCCAAGCTGTTACATGTCATCTGAGGTTTGTGAATACTAGCAGCTGAAGGACAAGCAAGACTGAGCTCTGAACTTGAGGGGAACTGAGTTTGATGCATCCTTCGTTTGCAATGCTGTCCCCCAACCACATTGGATGTTAAAGGAGTTTTGTTAACACAAGCCTTTAAAAGGTCCCATATCATGAAAGAAATCACTTTTGATGGTATTTTAATGTCTTTTTGGGTCTATACTGCCTCTAAACACACTGTGAATTTTGTAAAAAAAAAAAAAAAAAAAAATCACCAGTAAATTCACCAGTGTTAGAAACCATGTGCGTAAACAGTCCGTTTAGATTTCTCCCCGTCTTCTACTTTACAGTGATAGTGATATTTGAATAACACAACCTCCACACTCCAACATAATGGAATATCCCCACCCAGCAGACAGAGCTGCTTTGTCTGCCATTTTTTCTTGCAAGCGCTAGCTCGGATGTCGTCCAATCACAGCCTGCTACCAGGCAGGAAAAGCTCACAAAGCATCCTGGGAGATGTATTTGTTTAGGAAATGAAGTGCTGTCACTGTGGATTTTGTCTTGTAAACAAGACAACAAAAGTAAGACAGGTTTTATGATCGTTTTTATCAATCATTTGAATGTCATTGATCACTCTATCGCTGCTGGTTCAGTCAGTTTTTCCCGGATCTTGATGAAACTTGTTTTATAACTTGTTTTACCTTCTCTGTTGAGACGCCACTTGTTTGTTAATAAAGCATCGTGTGCAGAGGGGGGGGTCGCAGTTTGAGTTTATGTCTTTTCTCGGATGTCATTAATGCACAGTGTTGCATATGCAACTATGAAAATGCCACAAGCTGAGTTCGCTTTTAAATGCAAATGTGTATGTAGTGGTGATATTAAACATTGTTTTTAATAGTTTAATTTTAGACTAACTATTCAGAAACATCCTGCTCCACACGGAGTGGCAATGTTTCTAAAGGTGTTGCCTCAGGTTTGAATATATATATATATATATATATATATATATATATATATATAAGTTTGAACAGAAGCAGAAGTAGTTTGTTGAAAAGTATATTTGTCTGCCTCTACCTGTTCAGAATCAGCCTGTTCTGAACAGACAGGTTAGAGGCAGGCAAATATACCTAATCTGAGAGGTATTTTCAACAAACTACTTCGGAGACACGTTCAGTGGAGCTCATTGAGCTACGTTAACTTGTTGTAAAAAGGGCATAATATGGGACCTTTAAAATCCACCTCTTCAAACTAGCTTTCTTCTGTAAACACTCACACACCAATGGAAAATATCAATATATCAATATCAGTATTGTAAGACACTTCAACATGTGACCTGCAGGAGCCAGAATCTAAACCACCTTTTGGTTAGTGGACGACCTTGTCTCTCTCCTGAGACACAACCACCCACCTTAGTGTAATGCTGTCAGTGAGCAGCATGTACAAATATACACCTATAGTGTGATTTTCGTAATGCATCTATGCTCTGTCATGGTCTTTGAACAGAAGCTAACTGTTCACTAAAATGACTGCAATGATTTTTTTCTCAAACTTCCATTTTGTCAGATAATAAAAAGCATCAGGTGCATCATTATTTACTCTGGACAAGGAGGTCCAAACCTGATTAACATGTGGCTAAAAAAAACAAACAGATTGTAATTATAAATGCAGTCTAATAAACTGAGAATTGTATAAATCAGCCACATTAAAAACACCTACATTATAATGTGGAGGTCCATCTTTTGGTTGTATGGGTTGTGGGGCAGGATCTCCATGGATCTGGCTTGTTGCAACACATCCTAAAGATTTGCAACCCGCCTTGGATCTGAGTAGTTTGGAGGCTTGGTCAATACCTCAGACTCTTTGTTAAACTCTTTAAGACTTAGCAGTTAGCATTTAGCAACTCCACTGGAGATACAATGTGCAATGTCCTGCTCTGGGCAGTGCTACTCACCAATGGCTGATCATTGTGTGTGATCGAGCCAAAATTAAATTATCTTAAATCTAAGTTCGATTTTATCTGAAAATGAAACACTCATATTTTCAAATCTGAATAGCACTACACAACAGTTTGTGGAGTCACAAAATTCATCCTCTAAACAGCATCAATATCCTGTTGATATCCTGGTATGATCAGGTAAATGACAACAGCATCAGGCTGATGCTTCTTCTCTGATGATGTGACTATCATACTAATTGCTACTATACTATACTACTATAATTGTTACTATACTATAAATATGAAATGCCTACCGTTTATTTCCAGCAATGAATGGCAGCTACATTTCAGCAGGTCCTCATCGTTAGTAACTCGATGGCAAACCCTGTGTCAAGATAGTAAGCCCAGTTAGTGACTATCACAGAAACACAAAGTTCTGCAAAAAGAAATAGAACAAGCTGGAAGGATTTTTAAATGATAGATTGGATTATCGAGGTAAAGCAGCCATGGACAGACACCCAGCTTAGCATGCTAATGAGTGTCTTTCTTAAACCTTTAGACAGTGGAGAGAGGGGAGTGAGGCCCAAATCCCAAACAGCAGCCTTTGCACATCCCATTATCAACCCTCTGCTTCACAGGCAACAGAGGAGCAGCGATGAGGTGAAGCATCTGTTTCATTTTCCACTGAATGAATGTTGTTATTTTGCATAAAACACAAGAAGCTGCTGCTCTGCTGAGAGTGGGAGGTGAGCCATGAGGTGCCAAGGGTCAAACATTTATCTCCAGGACAGGACGCTGGTTTCCACAGTGAACACACATATGCGCGCGCACATACACACACTGTAGAACTACATCCAGCAGTTCTGTTAATTAGTATACTTTATAGGCATCTTAAAATCTGTGCCAAAGGTCACTTGTGTACGTTGAGTTCCACTTCAAAAGTATCTGACTTTAAAATTCAAAGACATTTCATATAAAAAATAATGCATATTTCACAAGTACAAAGTGATTTAAAATTTCTAGCCCCTCTGTTTATAAATTATACCCATTCTTTTAAGCTGTTTCTCTTTGCTTTGAAGTCAAATAACCCAGTGCTGCCCTTGTTTGGATTAATGAGCAACACTGGAGCAAACAACAACTGGCTGTGATGGCATCCACAGCAGCCAATAGAAGCGTCCCATTAATACAGAATAGTGACTTATAAATTACCATCAAGCAACGAGCCGGGCAAGAGGTGAGGCTTTCCATAAAACCATAGAGGAGTAATGAGAATGGAAAAAAGAAAAGAGAGGAGGGAAAGTTTAAGGTTCCATAAACAACTGAATGTCCCTACGATAACCTCCTTAGTGGCATGCAAACAACTGTGTCTGCTATAACTGACATGACCATCAGAGGTGTTTTGTGGTTAAACATGAACACAACTGTTTTAGGCACTTGAACAAACGTGTTATCATTTAATTGTTTATAAAAGGAAATGCAATTAAAAGTTCAACCAGAAGAATAATGCTCTGCCATTGTGTGGGTAAAGAAACCAACTGGTTTCTGGTTTCAGAATCAGTATCCACCAAGTGTCCACACACAGGGACTTTGACCCTCAGTCTACTTAGAAGGAAGACATACAACTGACCAAAGACTGAACAGCATATTAAAGAACAGTGCAAAATAATAACACATTTTGTATTAAGTGATGAATATATATGGTATGAATCCTATAGTGTCATACAGTTCATCAACAGTATATTTACACTGCACTGCAAGTAGTGCAAAAAAAAAAAAAAAAAAACTGATGCATAATAAATAAAAAATGGTAAATGTCAATGTAAATGTTAGTAGATGTTATGTACAGAAGCTGGAGTCATATTGAGAGTGACAATGAAAAATGATTTGTATGTAAAACTGTGAAGTTTTAGATAACATATGATGCAGTCACACAGCCATGCATACATATACATACATATGTACATATTTGTAGCAGAGAGGAAGGAAATTCAAATGAGGGAAATTAATAAATTATAAGCTACAAATATGTGAAATCAGAAGATATATCAGAAAGCTTTATTGTATCTGTATAAAATACAATGAGAAAAGAGTGCAATTTTAAAACATACTCTAAAAACACAAAGAATAAAAAAATCCACAGGCAAAAAATATATACATTTGTCAGATAAGCCTGTGCTGCCATAGCAACAAGACACAGTTTACGCCGAATGGCAATAGACAGACATGGAAGGGGTATCGACTCATCTACACTCACTGGTCACTTTATTAGGTACACCTTGCTAGTACTGGGTTGGACCCCCTTTTGCCTTCAGAACTGCATTAATCCTCCATTGCATAGATTGAACAAGGTACTAGAAACATTCCTCAGAGTGTTTGGTCCATATTGACATGATAGCATCACGCAGTTGCTGCAGATTTGTCAGCTGCACATCCGTGATGTGAATCTCCTGTTCCACCACATCCCAAAAGTCCTCTATTGGATTGAGATCTGGTGACTGTGGAGGCCATTTGAGTACAGTGAACTCATTGTCATGTTCAAGAAACCAGTCTGAGATGATTCGAGCTTTATGACATGGTGCGTTATCCTGCTGGAAGTAGCCATCAGAGGATGTGTACACTGTGGTCATACTGACCAGTACTCAGGTAGGCTGTGGCGTTGCCACGATGATCAATTGATACTAAGGGGCCCAAAGAGTGCCAAGAAAATATCCCCCACACCATTACACCACCACCAGCAGCCTGAAACGTTGATACAAGGCAGGATGGATCCATACTTTCATGTTGCTGACGCCAAATTCTGACCCTACCATCCGAATGTCGCAGCAGAAATCGAGACTCATCAGACCAGGCAATGTTTTTCCAATCTTCTATTGTCCAATTTCGATGAGCCTGTGCGAATTGTAGCCTCAGTTTCCTGTTCTTAGCTGACAGGAGTGGCACCCGGTGTGGTCTTCTGCTGCTGTAGCCCATTTGCCTCAAGGTTCGACGTGTTGTGCGTTCAGAGATGCTCTTCTGCATACCTTGGTTGTAACGAGTGGTTATTTGAGTTACTGTTGCCTGACCTCTGGCATCAACAAGGCATTTTCGCCTACAGAACTGCCGCTCACTGGATATTTTATCTTTTTCGGACCATTCTCTGTAAACCCTATAGATGGATTTGCGTGAAAATCCCAGTAGATCAGTAGTTTCTGAAATACTCAGACCAGCCCGTTTGGCACCAACAACCATGCCACATCCAAATTCACTTAAATCACCTTTCTTCCCCATTCTGATGCTCGGTTTGAACTGCAGCAGATCGTCTTGACCATGTCTACATGCCTAAATGCATTGAATTGCTGCCATATGATTGGCTGATTAGAAATTTGCGTTAATGAGCAATTGGACAGGTGTGCCTAATAAAGTGGCCAGTTAGTGTAAGTGTGAATAAACTGGTTTTACAAAATGTCAAACATTTGCTCCAGGGATGAACCTGCTGTAAAATGACTTTGTAATTCTTCCCTCTTTCCCTATAATTGTGATTGTTGGTCACCAAAATCTGCACAGCCTGGATTTTATTGGACAGCTGGCTGCATCAGCAGACATGTGTGTCCAGCTCTTGAGCTTTATCCTACAGCTTTTCTATATTTGGATGCAGACATATAATTTGAACTTCACTCTTTTATAATTGTCTGAATGCTGTTCCGTGGCCAGGGGAAATTACATTTAGGATGTTGACATCAAAGCCTGGCTGTCGCACCAAGCTCGTAGACGGAGTTTGGTTTGGAAAAGATCCCATAGACAGGAAGTTCTCAGAGGACCAACAGGCATCTATCAAATGCTTCTGTGTACTACTGGACAGAGCTACAACCAATCAGACAACTGATTCTGACGATGTATGCGTAGCGACGAAAAAGGAAAACCTCACCGATTGTAGTTCACCACCTATAGCTACCCTTTGCTCCATTTTCAAATAAAACTTGTCATTAAAATCTATTAAAACAGCAGCTACAGTTTAATCAAAGGATTGCCGCTCCTTCATGGCCATCATGTTGGCTGTAAACAAAGGTGTTTGAGGTCGCTTAACTTGTGTGTCATCTCTAGTATGAAATCCGCACTGGTGTAGAAGCTCGTTTTTCATTGGTTCATGAGTTTTTGAGATTGAGGAGAGCAGAAAATGAGCAGGTTGGCCAGACTGACCTGAACGCAAAATTCAGTGTAGTGTCACAGGCAGGATGGGTGGGTCCAGGCTAGAAAAATGTAAACCTTATAAAACTTAAAAACATTAAGTAGCAGGAAAAAAATTGCAGCAATAGGCAATTTCTGTCATGACACAGACATATTTGTAGAAACCCGGGAAAGAAAAGGGCAATAATGAGAGTTATCTCAGAAAATAAAGAAATAATCCATGCAATTCATTTAAAAGCAGGATATCAGTTAAAGAAGCAGCAGTTGGACACAGCTCATTTGTCACTTAATGACCCAAGTATTACTGCAGTCGATGCTCACATTTTAAACATAAAGCTACTAAATTTCTTCTCTTTCAAGACAAGAGATACTAAATTGTATGTATGTAGAAAATACCACGTACCATATGTTTTACTCAAAAATATTAGCATCTGTTTCCAACAAAGCATATCAGTCAAACTTTCACATGCAGGGTAGAAGGACAGACTTTGTAGAAGTTGCATGTTCATCCCCTGAGGAGTTCAGTCTGTTGGGTTTTCTGTGTGAAACAGCTGACACTGAGAGCCAAGAGCTTTATTTGTGCCGTACTGTAACTACTGCAGCACTTTCATACACACTATAAGTATGTGTGCGACACACATATACTTCAGTACAAGGACATCACATAATTAGCTTGTATCCATAATTAAATATGATGAACTCATTTGTCAAAGTGAGTTATAGAGACAGTCAGGGGTCAGTGAAGAGGTTTTCGGAGTCAGAAGAAGGCTTCTTGGATTCTTGAAGTGTTCTTCTTGTTCTCTTAACAGCATTTTCAATAAGACTTTGTCTATACCACACCATGTCAGGAGTGATTAGATCTTGTGGTATGCTTTTGGTATGAATGGTTCTCTCTGTAATCTGCAGCTCTTCATCTAACAGCTGAATGTGGTTGTTTTGATATTTTCCTCTTTCTTTGAATTTTCAGACCTGACTAACCTCCACCAGTCTCCAACCTATAGTCTTTTTCACCATTCATTTCTGAAGTTGACTCAATCAAACCGATTGAATTGATTAAATCACATCTAACAGATGACTATATGGGGGGTGGTGTTAGTCTAAATGTGTGATGACACTGTCCACTTCTAGCCAAAGACCTCAGGGAGGTCCTGTCTTTATTTTGTGTACTGTTTTGATGTGTACATTAGGTGATAACTCCATGTAACAAATGTATAAGAGAAGACCATTGTTTTGTTATTCATCTAGTTCATAGTATCTGATGATAGTGAATTTAAGGCAAAAGAGGCATCTCCTCAGGCCAGTAGTCAGATTTAAAGGACAAGAAGGACACCTTTGAAGACTCAGGTGTACACATCTTGGGCAGAGAAAACATATAGTTTGAAAGAGGAGTAAAAGAAGCCATGTATTAAATAATAGTGAAACCATCACTCAACACAGGAGGAAGAAGCCTGTGACACTACCTGGACAACAACGCTGTACTGTCATCTCTTTCTAGAAGACTTTCTATAAGGTGAGAACAAGAGTGACCTTGACCTCAGGAGCTCCTCAGTGACCAGTAGTGCCCTAACAGCCTCCACCAAAACCACCTAAGCTCCCTAACAACCACTGTTAAGGTTAGAGTGAGAAAAAATCCTGTGCATAACTGTAATCATAACCATAACCTTACCACAACTGGCTGGGGTTAGGGCATGTGCACTGGTCAGTTAGTGTAAGAGTTAATCTAATTTAGAAACTAGATCTCTGGTGCCCACCTCACTGTGGATCTCTGGGAATCTCAATCTGAACTGAAGAACATTCTTGAATGAGACATGAAATGTCTTCAAGAATCTGCAACAGTCCAGTTGCTTTAGACTCAACACATTTAAATCCCATGTATAGATTACATGTATACAATCAACAATTCTATTGTTGTGTAGGAGGATCCTAATCCCTGGTCTGTTGCAATAAGTGGTTGAGTCTGATTATCAGGACACTCCAAATGACTATGTGTGTACTGCAAATGTTTGAAACATGAGAATTCAGTCTTATCGTCAGTGCTTAGTTTAAGAACAGTCCAGAACAGCTGCACTGGCACAGTGACAGTAGTGTGTACTCCATTAGTGATGGTGGAGAAGTGGAGCAGATGATGGGTTATTTGTTTCTTTTAAACTGAGAGTTCACTTCAAAGCTGACACTTCATACAAAGACTGTCTTTTGTTGAAATGCAATAGAAAAATGGCCATAACACTGGTGACACAGATGTGTTGTTTTTCTGCTCTCTCCATCTTATACTTTGATCCAGTGCTAGATACAGTATCTCAGATGCCATAAATATTTCCTGTGGTTCCCATTAAATAATTGTAATGACTTTAAAGACAGTTTTCTGATCACTTCTACAGCAGAAAACAAGACATTTCCTATGAAGTTGGTCTGCTAAATACGATTATGGAAACCACACAATCTGTGTCCATTTAACTACTGACAGTGTTAAAACTAATCTCATGTGCATAACTGTATAACCACTCTGAAAGACATAAAAAGTAACAAAATCCAGCTCTAGGAATACAGAATATATCATACAGATCCCTTATGAAATGGGCTAATGTGTTTGTATGTGTGTGTGAGAGAAAGATGAAAGCCCCTTTTACACAGAGTTTATAGATCACATATACAGATCTATAATGGCCTTAAGTGTCCCTGTTATACTGCCTTTACCTGATTACTGACTGAACGAAACTAATAATAATCATAATCATAATGCTGCCCCAGTGTGTGATTGTAATTGTTGACCTGACTTTTATTTCCATATGCAGTCACACAGAAATAAACATACAAACACCTCTTCAGATACCCGTTGGGAAACTTTAGAGCTTAAGAACAGATGATCAGGGAAGATGTATCTGTTTATCTCTTGATTTTCACTCTAAATGCACTTATATGTATTCACAGTATCATTACATGGCTCCAACATGAATTGTCCCAGTCAAACAACACTTATAGACAGCATCAACAGTTTCAGGTTCCTCTGGGTCCACATCACCAAGGACCCGATGTGGTAAACTCGCACTGAGTCAGTGATGACTGCCAACCAGCATATTCACTTCCTCAGAAAAGTCAAGAGGTTTGAATCAAGAGTTCTTCCGGACAGATCCTCTACTAAAAGTGTCATTCATGGTCTAAGTGCAGCTCTAACCATGACTGTAAAGCCTTGAAGTGACCAAAGCCGTTCATCAGTGTATCTGAACTGGCATCTATACAAGATCTCTACATGAGGAAAGCGGGAAAAGTCATCAAGGACTCGAGCCATCCCAAATTTTATATTTTATATTTCCACCACTACCATCAAGTAAATAATGTAGAGGCATCGGAGATTCAGCAGGATCAGAGGTGGCTTTTATGCACACGCCACCAGATAGTCAAAGTCTGAGACCTTTTAAACATACATGACACACATAGTCTCTCTCTCATATTCTCTCCCAGGACTAGATTGGCATTATAATTTCACAGTTCTAGAGTCAGATTGAGCCAGACAGGTCTACTGATTTCCTCAAGAATCCTCCCCCAGACTCATGGATCGGGGGAAAATTCAATTTTTAATTAATGTGACTTTGTGCAGGCAACTGTCAAGACTGTAGGAACCTGAAAACATTTACTTCACATTACTGTGTTCGTTTAACAAAATAAGAATGAAGTTTCAGTAACACAAGAAACAGTCACTCTGACTGCATGTAGTCTCATTGTCTCAAACGGCATTTCAGTCTATATTTTATATTAAAATGGACCAGGATCATTTTATACAATTCATATTTAGTTGCTGGTTTATTCGCTATGTAGTTATTTTCCTATTTATCAAATTTTTCAATTGTTCAAGAGTGTCTTCTCAATTAATAATTTTTCATAGTATGACATAGTGACTTTAATTATAATAATTAATGATGTTTCTTTAATGTAAGGGATTTACTATTTGAACATGCAAACTTGGGAGTCTTTTAGTGAGACAAACCATAGGACACAGGTAGGAGTGCTTTTATTGAAGAATTAAAGCAAAACGAAAATGATCTATACATTTATATGTTTTATCATGAATTAAAAAATAATATAAGTCTGGTGAATGATGAGTGGGCTATTCTTAGCCTGAGAGAATTTACTGGTTGTTTTCTCAAACTCTGGTTCTTTCACTGCAGCTGCTGTTCTATGGACCTTTATCACAGTGGACAGTTCAGCTTGTCATTGTGAGAAAAGCACAGATATAACGATTAACACTAACCTTCATTCTGTTCAACCTGCCAGTGAACCATGGCAGTGAGATAATATGGATCCTGAAACTGTAGCAACTAAATGGAATTCTGCCATCTGCAATCCGCTTTTCCCACTTAGGATTTCTTCAATGTCAATGATTCAGGAGGTTTTAACTGGGAAACAAATTATCCGCTCATTTCCGCTGATCTCCAACACAGAACAAGCCATTAAAGGGGGCATATTATGCAAAACTCACTTTTGTATTTTCATATGGGTCCTTACTGCTCCTATAACCACTCCAAGTGTGAAGAAAAAACATTCACCCGTTTTCTGTGAGTCAGTTAAAAGATGTTGGTGTCAGGAATCATGTGCTTCAGCGAGCAGTTTGGATTTCCGGCCTATTGTGACGTCACAATAGGGGAATTTGCATAGAACCATCCCTCACCTTCCAATCCCCGCCCACTAGATTAGCTGAATATCCGCCATTGTGGTGTGCTGCGTTTACGAGTATCGTGACGCCGAGCGATGTGGCTGGTAAAAGAAAATCTCATACAAAGTGTTCTGTTGGTGGCTGCATGGACCAACACAACTCAGTGCATTTTCTCCCAGCCGAAGTGGCAAGTCAGCAGACGAGGGTAAGTAACTACTTTCAAATGAGTTTTGTGTTTCTAGCTTATTAGCGCTTTTGCTACTCAGCACAAGCTAACGCTAACGTTAATGCGAATGTGGCAGGTCAGGTGTTGCCCCGCCCCCACTCAGTGCTCTCAGGTGGGCCTGATTAGAGTGGTTTCACCTGTATAATTGCTGCGTCTCTCCAGATAGGAGAGAGAGGCTCCCTCTCTCTCCCTTCCTCCTCCTCCTGTGCAGTGTCAGGGCTCCACTGCACGGCTCCGTGACATAGCTGCTACCTGGTTATCCCACTGAAACTACGGCCTCGGGTCTGGGTGCGGTCTCGCCGTTTTCGCCGCCTCCATCGGCGCCTTCGTCCGCACTGTCTACATCGCTGTTACTGGCGTCTCCGTTCCACCACAAAACTTTTTGGTTTGGTTAATTGTTTGATTGTTGTTTTGGTTTCGTTTGTGTTCTGGGTTTATTTGTTTAGGTTAAATAGTATTGTTAATGTTTTTTTTTTTGTTTTTGTTGGTTGACCTGTGTTGATATAATTTTTGTTTTAGTTTGTTTTTATTGGGTTGGCAAACCGCTGAAGTTCTGGTTTCATTGGCATTTTCTTTTACATTATTAATCTGGGTTTCTTTTTTTTTTTTTTTTTTTTTTTTTTTGAACATTGGTATTTCGATTTATTTTTCAGTAATTAGTACGTAGCTTTGGTCGGGGGAAAGGGTTAGTATAGGCCTAAAATTTTAAATATTATTCCCTGGGCAACAACTGAGTGTCGCACCACCACAGGATTATAATTCTGTTTCTTTTGTTTGCCATACAGGAGCTGGTGCAGCAGGCGGCAGGCTTCCCCTGGTGGTGGTCCCCTTCGCACTCCCTTAAGTTTGCCTGTGACACGTTGTGGTGGTTTGGTTGGTAGTGTTTCTTTTCTTTTGGTTTGTTATTTGAGTTGTTTTAGTCTGACCGCCTTGCTGAGGCCTAGCCTCGCGTTTGTGACCTACGCTCCAGTTGTCCTCAGTTGTAGTACCTAAGCTTCTTTTTAAATCTGGTAATTTATGACAAATAAATAAATATTAATTTGTTCTTTTGAACTGCCGTCTCTTGTCCTCTCTAAAGTTAGTGTAACGAATCTGTGTGACCTTGTTGACCCGGTACAGGGTCAAGGTTGTATTTCCTGGGGTGTAATTCCCCAGGTGGCGTTGTCGAGCAACTCTCCCTTCTCTTCACCACCATCCGCCAAACAACGTCAACGCACAGCTAATCGAGTCATTTTATAGCTGGATAAATCTTAAATGTTGTTTAGACTTGAATTAGTTATCGTCATGTTATCCACAATGGATGCGGGTGGCGCATAAAGGCCATTAGTCTGGGCTAACATTAGCAGTTGTAGCGTCACTTTATAACGTTACCTAAAGTAAATGTACATTCCCCGTGGATCTCCACACTTCATTTATTCATTATCGTGTTTATCGAACATGAAGCATAACTGTGGTCTTCTGTCACTGCTGGTTCAGTCACTTTTTGACAGAACATGAGACCTCCACTCTCAGCAGAGACCTCTGTCTGTTTACAAAGCTCCGTATGGAGAGAGGGGAGTCACGGCTTGTGTTTACGTCTTTTTGTGGAGTTGGTTTACTTGCTCACCTTATTTGTTGGTTGTAGAAAAGGTGTGTGTGTGTGTGTGACACAGAATGTTGATGATTTGTACATGACAGTATTTTCAAGTTTGGTTGTCTCTTTACTGTACAAGACTCTACCTGGCTGCTCTCCTTTACAATGAGAACGCTGTATGAGACCAGCCCACCTCATCCTCTGGGGACCCTCTCTAGACCAGGGACCAGGGAGAGTGCAGGGTTAAACCCACCAAAACACAGGCAACATTCTGTAAGTTATATATTTTTTATTTTTCAACAATAAAAGATCTGTACATTATGTACATTACATTATCTGTACATATACTATTGCACTTGCACAATGAAACACTTGTGAAACTATGTACATAGTTACAGAAGTGTTTGTGATTTGTCAGATATTGTACAGGGTACGTGGAAGACTTGGGCCTCATGGGACAGGTCTCTGTGGACCCAGCAGCCTACAAGGACGAAATCCTGAAAATACACATCCCCGATGACCTGTCTTCAGAGTATGAGCATCCAGAGAAGAAGGAGGTGATCGCCAACTACGTGTCTCCCTTTAATTGATGGGAGGAGGTCTGTCACGTATTGTCCTTGGCTGTCAGGAAACTTCCGACGAACACACAGGACCACACACACGACAGGATGACGACACTTATCCTGTGTCCAAGGAATCCCCCAACACCAACTCACAAAGCTCTTGTAGGCAAGATACCTGTAACAACTAAAAATTGAACATTGTGTTAGTTGGCAAGTTAAATAATCTGTCAGTTCTCTACAATTGTCACATTTCAAGGTGGCTGTAAATATGTTTTTGCTTTGTGTAATAAATATTTTTTAGTATTTCTAAATGTGTTTATGTGTATGTTTGATACCAGCTTTATTTGCAGATAATAGCTACACATTATAAGAAAGAAGCCAATCATTCTGGGGCACTGTCCAATTATAAGTATTAGTATGTAAGGTCTTTAGTGACCTATGAACACAAGTAAAGTAAAACTAAAATCGTTCACTGACAAAAACAGTATGTTGTCATAGATTTGTCATAAATATTGGTAAAAACTAAGAAGTAGCTGTAAAACCCCATGATCAGCTCTGTAGAATAAACATTCAGACACACCAGGGATGCATCTGAATACCTCTACTAGTCTACTATGTAGTAGGCAAAAGTGAATAAGTGATGCTCTAGTACGTCCGAATACTTTAGTAGCTTTCAGTAGTAGGCGAAAGGTTCCCGGATGATTTACTACTGCTAGGATTTTGCAATATGCAAGCGATGTACACTACACTAACTACGCTATCCCAGAAGTCCCGGGAGGTTGAAAACTGTAGAAGAAGAAACTTCACCCGCTAAATGTGACATCTGATACTTACTGGGATAAATTAATTATGTATAGTAAACACTGATCGGCAACCACATCTATGTGCTTGTTAGTGAATGGAAATGGAGACACAGGGATATATTATTTTGAGATTTTTACAATTATATTCAAATTTGTTTAGTGATAACAGGGGAACGGCAAAAGGGTCAGATGTCCTGTGATGTTTAACTTAATTTTACTTCTTAGTTTCTATACAAACCTTAAAAAGCCATTGCATTAAAATGCAAATGCAGACTGTTAATTAAATAAAAGCCACATGTACTTCAGTAAATAAAAAAATGCCCATAGTTATTCACATCACCAATGTGTGTAAAAAGTCGCCGCTATGACTGCGATGCTAACCCTCCGCTTCAAGCCGCAAAATCATGACGTTGACGTAAACATCCGGGTCACAAAACGGGCAAGATGGCGGCGTTGTAGTACGTCCGAATTGTGCTGCTACTGGCTGGTTGATATGTAGCAGCTACTACTGTAACGGTCAAGTAGTAGGCACTCAGTAGTATGCAGTGCGTACTAAGGATTCGGATGCAGCCCAGGTGTAAACCTGGATGATACGTCACACACTGAGGGCTCTCCTCCAGCTGCTGCAGACGTCGTTTCACCTATTATGCATCATGTAAGGTGAGTGCTATGCTAACACAGACTAGCATATTTATAAATGGCAGCATAAATATATATAAAAAATCTAACTGAGTGTTGTGAGCTTTGGGAAATTTCAAATGCAAGCAAATATTGATATAAAAGAGTTTACAAAATATTGTAGAGACTGGCATTATGTCAAAAATTAAGGAACATTACATAGTTTATGTGCAACAGGCTGAACAGTAGGTTATAGTCTGCCGGAGGTGGACTGTAACAAGAACATGGTTACTGTTGCTAACGGACGGAAGTAGCAAAGTTACTGAATCGCGGTGAATGTATCGTGATTAGTTTATCACAACAGATTAAAAAGTTGAGTTACCGTTCAGAAACTGCTTTCTACATTCGTGGTGTTTGTGCCGCTGGTTCCTCTTCCTCTGGGTTTGAGTCGGGGTCAAATATATTGAGCTGGAAAGCGTCTGTTTTCTGCCATTTTCACGTGCAGTAAATGCGCAGTGTAAACGTGGGACAGGTGGGGCGTGGCCAGCAGCAGCTCATTTGCATAAAGAACTGAATGAACTCTGAGCCACGTTATAATGACAAAGACAGATATATATACATATAAAAATTCAGTTTGATATGGCAGGTTCAAAGCTGTGCACCATCGCTGCAGTTGTTATGGTCACGTGAGGTCTAACGCGAGTAGTGGACTAATCAGTGAGCTAGTGCCGGCAAAATGTGCTCTTGGGGCAGACTCATTCCTGCCCATATGCGACTCATCATCAGCGCTGCCTGCAGTTCCGATCATTGCCGACAGGGTGATATGATAAATCTACAGACGAATGTGGTCGCTGACCTGTCCTGCCCCACAACCGTGATTAGACATTAAACTGAGAATCAATCACCAAAAACATTCTAAATACAATTTCAAAGAGTCAAAATAGTTGAAAAACACACAGAACAAAATAATACGCTACAAGATAAGTCATTAAGTAATGAACATTATTTGTTAAGAGGAACTATTTTGGGGGGCGGATGAGCATGATTTTTTTGGAGTGGCGCTGCCCCACTTGCCCATATGAACCAGCCGCGCCTGGTTAACCCTACATTCTACCGTTAGATGCAGATGTTTTCCGTGCATGAAAAGAAGCATAAAACAAAGCTTTTAGGTTACCGTCTGGAGGCGGGGGAGTTAAATTGAACTAAATTAGACGACAAGGAGAAAATCAGACCCGGCCTTTATTTTGTTTATTGCCCAAATGTGTTGCTGCCCAGCTAATAAATGAGACAGGCGTCTATTAGTTTACTCGGCTATTATTTGCAGCTTTTCGGTATATGTAAATATTAAATTTTTTTCATAGACATACAGTTATTTATTTTTGCATTTCAAACGGCCCCGGGCCCTTGCTACAACTCCAGCACAGTGCCTGAGGAGTTGAGCTAAGCAGCCACACAGCCTCCCCTCATAACACCAACCTGACTTAAAAGACTCAGGCCAAGATCATATTATTTTATCTACCGATATAGGAAACCTATGTCACACCCATTTACTTCCATGTCCCCATGGGTCCTATGCTCGAAAAAATTATGAACAAGAATCAACAAAGAGATTAAAAATTATTTTCTGGTCCCGTTGGAAATGCGCCATGGTTTTCAAATATGATATTTGTGAATTTCAAAGATATTTTTTGGCATGGAGAGAGGACTGTTTTGTGACAGGCAGCAAATGTCATTTTAGGTTTTTGTGAGATCACGTAGCGGACTACAACACTCGTGTCGCAAAATTTACGTCACCAGCAAACTCTGACAGCTAACGTTAGCTAACAGCTACCTAGGAAACCTAGGAAAATATCTCACCTGGGCTGCATCAGAATCCTTAGTACGCACTGCGTACTACTGAGTGCCTACTACTCAAGTAGCTACTACATAGCAAGCTAGCCAATAGGAGGCACAATTCAGACATACAACAACGCCGCCATCTTGCCTGTTTTGTGACCATGATTTTGCGGTTTGAAGCAGAGGGTTAGCTAGCACGGCTAGTTAGCATCGCAGTCATAGTGGCAACTTTTTACTCGCATTGGTGACGTGAATGACTATGGACATGTTGTATTTTCTGAAGTACATATGGATTTTATTTACTGAAAGTCAGAATTTGTGTTTTAATGCAATCACTTTTTGAGGTTTGTATAGAAATGGTCGGAAAAGGAGTTAAAAGGTTATCTGACCCTTTTGCCAATCAGTTACGTATTCTCAGAAGCAGATAAAAACGCTGTGAAAATTAACAAACAGCAGAGGAGACAGTGTTTCTCAGACGTTGATGAGACTGTGTTGCCCCGCCATAGTTTCAAAATTGGTGTATCAGACATAGAAACACAAATATACACAGTTCACTGTTTGCTCCAATTCTCCATGGTGATGTCTCGACAGTCCAAATACTATTTAAAGCTTGTCAGTCAGTGCTTTGGACTAAATTCTGACAGCAATATGCATCTACCAATCTGTGGATTGGACCAACTGACAACATGGCTAACTGTCAGGCGTAATCAACCTTAAACATTAGTATCTACAAAAAGAGAAGCACACAATTTGGTTAGAGAAAATACTCGCGAGGAGAATGGACAGAGATACGTTCAGTTACAATCTCCAACCCGCTCTGAGCGCACTCTGCCGAACCCTCTCTCTCCTTAGGGTGGTCCCTAGTTACATGATTGTTGCTGCTCTAAAGCAACAAGCAACAGCAACATTATCACACATATGATATTCACAAGACTTCAATCCATATATAGACATATTTCACGCTTATTTTGCCAGACATTCGTCGCTTTCAAAAACCACATCTCCTTTCTCTTGGCAGTTGTTCAACCACCTCCTGTTCACCCGTTACTGATGTAACGGGTACCGGGTTGTGGAGCCGGTGAGCAGTTGTATAGATAGCTGAAAACATATAAACAAAAGGGTTGACACATACTGTTTACACTGTCCATCTTAATATTTACTCAGCTTAACGTCACTGTATGTTTACTGACACATTATGTTTACGACATATTTCAGTTTTCATAAAACATTTTAACAAAATATCATATTAACCCAAAATGTTCACATTTTGTCACATTATCACTTCCATGTTAAATGATACTATAGTAGTATTTTCAGGACTTTGTTTCACAGCAACATGTAAATGACACGAACATTTAACCTTTTTTTAGCATATAAACTTGTCCAAATGAACTTTTTAACTTAAATATCATGAAATGAATTAAATAGCTTGCAACTATAACTTAAAACTAAAGAGTGAACACGTGTAGTTCATGCTAGCTTTCTACTGCTAGCTGTATGCTAACAACAGCAGAGCACAGCTCCAACAGTGCTTCTTGGTAGGCAGCGGGTCTTAAACGGACGATCTCACAGCTCACTAACACACACATATATATCATTCTTAAATGTACATAAACAATTACAACACTTTTTGTGAGTTTACATATACCACGTACCTGAAAACATATAAACAAAAGGGATGACACGGGAGACGTGGTTTGTCCTCACTGAATCTTCCTCAGCTATGAGGGAGAGCAGCGGGATGCTCGCATACTGCATTAGAATTTCCAGGCATTTTCTAGTAAATAAGTAAAACAAAATATATTTCCAATGTAAAACTACAAAGCTCCATTACAACAATAATATTTACACAAATGTGAACACACATTAGTGGGCTTCACACTGCCCTTAAAATGAACTCAAGCACAGATATAGGCCTCACAGGCCGTGTTAGAAAAGCACAAAGCAAATGTAGGATAACTTATACACATTTTTCCAACATTTCCCCCCTGTTTATCATATATTTGCTCGCAGACAAGGAATACAACAACGTCCACATGTAACAAGAATGGCTGCAAATACTGATATGGACATTAAGGTAGACAATACAAGGTGTCTGTATTTCCTGAACATATTCATAAACATATCCCACTTGCTTTCATCTACCCCCGAATGGTCTTTCATTTTTTTATTAAGAGTCCGTAAGCCCTCTAGAGCTCTGGTTAAACTTCCGTTAGGAGCTGTGTTATTTGGGATAAACATACAACAGACATTGTCAAATATAGAACAGACACCGCCCTTTTCTGCTAACAACATGTCTAGAGCTATCCTGTTTTGGAAGGCCATGAGAGAAGTGGCAGAGAGTTGTTCATGTACAGCATTAAAGCCAGCTTCAGTGAAGTTGCTGAGTCTTTGAACATTATAGTGGACGTAGTTAATTCTATCCACATTTTTGTTAGGAGTGATAAAGAGTGCCAGTGATTCAAAACCAGATGCAACCTGGTCTGCCAACTTATACTCTGATGGCACCCCCCGCAGAACTCCTGTGGCATCAATATACGTTGGATCATCATCCCATGGCTGCCATGACATGTCTCATTTTGTTTTCTCAAATGATGTGTCAGTTAGTTTAGAAAGGCGGTTTTGTAGTTCTATTCGGCTTAGTTTTAGCACTTTCACAGGTATGATTAAACTAATCAAAGCACATGTGCCAGTAAAATTACGTGGCAAGTTGCCCCTTAGGACCTTTTGGCCACAATACCACCAGATGTCACTACGCATTTTAGTGAGTGCAGCATTTGTGGTTATGTAATGAGTGCACCATGATTCACTAATGCTTCCTACGTTGTGTGAACTGTCTCTCGTGCCGTTAACACAAGTGAAGTTCCCTGGGGCAACATCTGTGTTAAAGAGAGGCTTCTGCTTGTCTGGTCTTGTGAGAGGGTATATTTTATCCCAATATTTACATTCATCTGAAGGAACATTGTTTGACATTATGTTTGCTATACAGGTGGCGTTCAGTTCCGGAGGAACAGGGACTATTTTTAACAAAGGACGAGGTCCTAAGCACACTACACAATCGTCTTGAACCAGACGGGATCCCTGTTCTACCATTGATAGCCAGTTGTTTTTCCATTCTGGTAGGCCTGTTGTTACGCTAAACAACTGTTCTTTGGTCAATGATGATGTATTATACACCTTCACACCTTTCCAGTTTGCTACTGGTGAAAGCATTGCTTCCTTAGGTGGATAGGTGGAGTCAGAGACATTTCTGTTTTCACATATGATTATCTTGTGACGAGGATCTTTACCATGGCTTTTGGCCCATAATAAGAAACTCCAACAAGAATCTTCCGATTTATATGATGGCGGTTTTAAGGAGTGGACAGTGGTGTTTACAGTTAAAACTACACCATTAACGATTCGTGTCAATGTCAGTAACTGCTTCTGGTGTTTTGCATAAGGGGTGGTACCCCAGGTAGGGGTCCATACATTATTTTCATCAGCTACTAATGTGGACCAAGCCGTGTTTTTGAGATTATTTGTCAGATACCAGTAGTGGGAGCTATAGGCTACTTGCGATGACGAACCAGTACCTAAACTGCTGAAGGGAATCATCACTGAAGTGATGGATTTATATGGTACGCACACCTGTATCCCAAGTTTGTAAGCTCTGTCTTGGCTACAGGCAGAACTGTCTTGACCACTATTAGCTGATCGCCCCACCCTTGTCCTGTTGTGGTCATGAGATCCCTGAGGTGGTTCCCACAGGAACCATATCAGAAATGCTGGTGTTATCAAAAAGAATGCAGTAACGACAAGGCACAGTAGCTGGTGTATCCCTGGTACTGCTGCCATCATTGAAAGCGGTCCTACTAAAACCGAGGGCCCTGGAAAGTTCTTCACTGATGTGGAGACGGCTAGGAGCCTTTAGCTCATAAGACTCTACTTGTCTTATCCCCCTTTGTAGTCAGACTTAAGGGTTTATCTCGGCGGTTGGGTCGGCTAACAATGGTGGACAGAGTTTACAATATGACTTGTGTACCCAGGGTCTCACCAGTCTCTATTTGTCTGGATTCACCCTATTATCAGGCTTTTGTTCACCTCCCCTATCGGAGTCCTCAGCTGAGATAACTCTTTTGCAATGTGTTAAATGGATCCACGTAGGTCGTTCCGCTATTTTTACTGCTGTGGGTGTTATCAGTAACACTTGGTATGGTCCTTCCCATTTAGGGGAATACCAATGTCTCAGGTTTAACTAACTGGTTTTCCTGTTGAGGAACAGAAGAAGTATCATCAGTGCAATCTCGTCTCTGCTTTTCTAGTATTTTTCTCATATAGTCTGCTAAATTAGTTTCCTCATCTGTTTCCCACTGATTTTTAAATTGGGGTAATCTGTATGGTCGTCCAAATAAAGTCTCATAGGGAGTTAGACCTGTTGTGCTTGTAATATTTATGTATAGTTTTACCAGATCTAAACATTTTGTCCACGGTCTCCCAGTCTCCTCTATACACTTTTTTAGTCTATTTTTTATCGTTCCATTCATTCTTTCCACTAACCCTGCGCTTTGAGGGTGGTACGCGCAATGATTTTTTAGATCAACATGAAACATTTCTCCTATTCTTTTTACGATTTGATTTACAAAATGCGTTCCATTGTCGCTATAATTTTTTTCTGGAATACCATATCTTGGTATAACGTCTTTGCATAGAGCTTTTGCTACTGTAAGGGCGTCTGGGTGTTTAGTTGGAAATAATTCTATCTATTTAGAGAAAGCATCTAAAGCATCTAACAGGCAATATTTCTTCCCTTCGCTTTGATTTAACTCAATAAAATCCATATGAATAATTTGAAATGGATATTGTGGTGTTGGGAACTTGCCCCTTCTTGGTCTCAAATTTCCTTGTGGATTATGTTTTGCACATGTCATACATGCTCTACAAAAATGTTTTGAATACAAGTTAAATCCATAGGTGGTATGATATTGATGTATCTGTCCCACCATCCCCCCTGTTGAGACATGTGTTGAACCATGGCTCAATATAGCTACATTTATATAAATTTTTTGGTAGGATAGGTTTATTATCTGGTCATACATAGATTTCTTCTTTTATCTGTGCACCGTTTTTTATCCACTGATCTTTTTCTGCTTGAGAGCTTTGGTTTTGCATGTTTTTTAATACGTCATCCTCTAAAGGTTCATTTTGTTTCAGACCTAATACTTGACCTTCCCCTTCTGCTGCTGCTTTAGCGGTTTTGTCAGCGAATGCGTTGCCTAAGGAAACTAAAAGGTCTATCAGCAGTTCCGCATGTGTCACTGGCTTTCCTGTTGAGGTCACCATGCCTCTATTTTGCCAATATTGTGCAAAGGTATGAACTATAGCATATGCATATTGGCTATCATTGTAAATGGTTACAGCCTTATTTGTCATAAGTTTTCATGCTTCTGTTAGCGCTACTAGTTCTGCTGCTTGAGCTGAATATTGAGATGGTAATTTTTTAGCTTTTAATACTGTATCTTGTGTCACTACAGCATAACCTGTTTGAGTTTTTCCTTGTTCATCTTTTTTAGATGATCCGTCTACATATAACACTTGTTCTTTTCCTAACGGTTGATCTTTTAGATCTATTCTACTTTTGGCTGTGCGTTCAGCTAATTCTTGGCAGTCGTGCTTCGTTCCATCCTCCGGTAATGGCATCAACGTAGCTGGATTTAGCGTTGTACATCTTTCTATTGTCAAATGAGGTTGCGAAAGCAATGTCGACATGCATGACAAATGTCTTGCAGGAGACAGGAAAGTCCTATTTGTTTGCAACAGGAGTGCTGATACAGCATGAGGCACTCTGAGTGTTAATGGGTGGAACAAAACAATAGCTGCACTAGTTTCAACTGCCATGGATGCTGCGATTACTGCTCGGACACAATGGGGGAGCGCTCAGAGGCTTAGGCGCTTGTAGAATTGCTATTTTTCTATCTTCTACAATTGTTTTTTCTCCCGCACTTAAATTATGGCCTAAGTATTTAACCTGACATTTACACAATTTGAGTTTACTTTTACTTGCTTTTTGGTTTCTTCTGCTAAGTGCTTGAGAAGTGCCACAGTATCTTTTTCGCAAATATCTTTATCAGGGGAGGCTAATAAAACGTCATCCACATATATTAATACTTGACTATTGCCTGGAGGCTGGAATTTAGCCATGCTAGTGCTCATGACTTGGGAGTATATTGTCAGACTTTCACAATAACCTTGTGGCAATCTGGTATATGTATAACGTTGCCCCCCAAATGTGAATGCGAACCAAAATTGGCTGTTCTTATGTACTGGAACAGAAAAGAACGCGTTACTGATGTCTACTACAGTGAATACTTTAGCGTCTGGTCTCAATGAATTTACCAGAGTATATGGATCGGGGACACAAGGTGCTCTTTGTATAACAGCATTGTTTACTGCTTGCAAATCTTGGACCAGGCGCCATCCTATGGATGGTGCTTGTTTCTTGACTGGGAAGATTGAAGTATTGCATGGGGAATCTTCACATTTAATTATAACCCCTGCTTTAATAAGGTTGTTGATTACTGGTTTGATACCTTCCTGTGCATCCATTTTAAGAGGATATTGTTTCACACAGGGTCTATATTCAGTTTTTGGCCTTATCTTTACCGGTAAGGCTCCTTTCACCAATCCAACATCAGTTGGTCCTTTAGACCAGGGGTCGGGAATCTATGGCTCGCGAGCCAGATGTGGCTCTTTTGATGATAACATCTGGCTCGCAAATCTGGCTCGCAGATTTGGGTTTAAAAAAAAATTATCGTTTGTTTAAATCCATCCATCGATTTTCTACTGCTCATGTCTTGTGCAGAGTTGCAGTTGCATGAGCGATTGTCTATTATTTTAATTGGATGATAATACCCTACGTTGGCCGTTACTGGGCCGTTGCTGGGGGCACAGGTACGCGCCCCCTTTTGCGTCCCTTGGCACTTGGCCGTTGGTCATTAGCTCAAAGCTAACCCTTCGACGGAGAAGATGGCGAAACGAAAAAAAGATGATGAATATCGTACATTTCAGGACGAATGGACCGAAGAATTTGCCTTTGTGGAGAGAGCAGGTTCTGCGGTATGCCTAATTTGCAATGACAAAATTGCATCGATGAAACGGTCGAATGTAAAGCGGCACTTCGACACACGCCATGCCGCCTTTGCATTGAAATACCCTGCAGGAGACAGCAGGAAGAAAGCCTGCCAAGAGCTACTGAGCCAGGTGAAAGCTGGCCAGCAGCAACTCCGCCTCTGGACTCGGCAAGGTGACTACAGTTCCGCTAGTTTTGCTGGATCTTTAGCAATAGTGAAGAGCGGAAAACCATTCACAGACGGCGAGTATGCTAAAACGTTCATGCTGGATGTAGCCAATGAACTTTTTGATGATCTTCCGAACAAGAACCTGAAGGCCTCAGAGATGTGGATGAACAAGTTCAAATCACTGAATGAAGAGTTGGAAAGAATTGCACGACAGAAAGCGGAGTTGGCGAGCAAGCACATGTGGACAGAAATGAACAAACTTCAACCCGAAGACGAGCTGATTCTCAAAACTTGGAACGCGCTTCCAGTCACATACCACACACTGAGGCGTGTGAGTATTGGTGTATTGACAATGTTTGGATCGACGTATTCATGTGAGCAGTCATTTTCACATCTCAAAAACATCAAGTCCAACCTACGATCACGTTTAACGGATGAAAGCCTCAATGCCTGCATGAAGCTTAAACTCACCAAGTACCAACCAGACTACAAAACCATCAGCAAATCCATGCAGCACCAGAAGTCGCATTAATGGTGAGTATTATAACAACATTATTTAAAATAATAAATTAAGACGCTTGTTATGCTCACATTTAATTGAATTCAGTCTTAAAATATATTATATGGCTCTCACTGAAACAAATTTCCAAAAATTGTGCTTTTATGGCTCTCTGAGTCAAAAAGGTTCCCGACCCCTGCTTTAGACCATAATTTATCAGGAATGGTTTCCAACAGTTTTTCTTCTTCCTCAGTCAATAACACATCTCATTGTTTTTCAGAGTGCATATGTATTCCCATCTGTACTGGGAATGTCCAAAACAAAGCTTTCTTCGTCAGGCCAGTATCAGCGCTAGTCCATGTGTTTACGGACGTTGCAACCCAATCAGTTGCTTTCTCTCCCTCTTGCACCATTTTCCCGAAATCTTTCCACTCCAGTTTTTTACTTTTATATGGGATATGTGTCCAGGGGTCCACATTCTGTAAAGTCTCTGTGCTTCAGAACTCAGTGTCACTCCAGCTACGGAGGTGTGTTCTGCGTCCGAGTAAACATAAGTTACTGTTACTCTTGTGAGGGTCAATTGTCTCAGTTTCTCCTCATAGTCTCTGTCTGGATTTGGAGTCTTATTGTACCACATTGTTACATGTAAATCATCTGATGTCATTTGGTCTTGTGGTACAGAAATGGCGTTTCTTCCCTCACTTAGGAGGGCCGCCCCAATATCATATGGTGGTCTATTTGGAACATCCAATGAGTAATAATAGTTTGGTTTTCCCACGCCTTGAATGACGTACACGCCATCTCTTTCCAGTTCAGCTTTTCTTTTTACTGCAATGTACCTCTCAGGGGTTGGAATCAAAGCTAGGCCCAACGACATAAGGCCATCTCGTCCCAGTAAGTTTACAGGGCAATCTGGGAACATCAAAATGGACAATTTACATGACTGTCCTTTAGGATCTCTGATCCATACAGGTTCTGATTCTGGTACCCTCATAAATTCTCCATCTGCAGCTCTAATCACTACTTTTCTTGATCCTTTTCTCGTCCCTGGTATCAATTTCCTACACGTGGTTCTACATGCTCCTGTATCACACAGAAAAGTCACTGGTTTTCCATTTACTAACAAAACAACTTCAGGTTTCAATGTCTCTATTGACAACAATTCTTGGAGGTTCAAAATCTCCTCGGGTTCATCATAAAAATCTGCCAAATGGGCATCATTCTCTGTGTCGAAGCTAGTAGATTCCCGTGTTAGTCATGCGGTCATATGCCTCTGCCCAGGACAATCTTTAGCTATATGTCCCTCTTTTCCACACAACCAGCAACCACGTCCTTCTAGTCTGTATCCTCCTCTACCTGCTCCACCTCCTCTTTGTCCTCTACCTCTTAATCCTCTTCCTCTATTTCCCTGATAGTATATCTCCCTATTTTTGTCCTGGAAAAAGGCGTCACCACCTTTTTGCTTCTTCTTTTCCAGGATTACTTTCTTAGCATGGAGGGCATGGTTAACATACTCCTCCATTGTCCCCGTAGGGAAACCAATATAATGTCTCTCTACCCAACAACGAATTCCTTCTCTACTTCCAGCGTGAAGAGCATTCTTCAACTGTTGTTTATATGCACCATCCTCTTGGTTATCCTCCTGCAGCCCACTATGAACTTTAAAAGCTGCTGTCATTCTTACCCTATAGGCCTCAAAAGTCTCATCCTCCTTTTGCTTCACTCTTCCTATTTCTGCATAATTTGCTTTCTTCCTGAACCTGGCAGTGGTTCGTTCTACAAGCCGTCTGATCCTATTCGTCAGCTCCTGACTGTCGTGGGGCAACGGACCATCCTGATTTAATGGACTCCAATCTCCTCTAATGTAATGCCACTCTGACCCTAAAGCCTGCATCCACGTCTGTTGCACCTCCTGTCCATTCAAATGATAAGACTGTCTCAAATTTTCCATATCTTGGACAAACTGAACTACATCCTCCTTATGGGAGGTGATTCCCTCTATAGCTTTCTTCACATCCTCAATAGTCCATGTTCTGTACACTAAAATGGTTGGGTCCCCTTCAAGGTTAGGATTTGCCACTTGAATCATGGGGAACGAGTCAGACCCAGCAGATACAGGGGGGGCTGAAGGCCTATTACCCCCCAGCACTGGATACAAAGGTTCTTTACGTGTCTTAGATCTAGTTTAAACACGATAACTGTCTCCATCAGATGGATATGGAGGCGGATCTATGTTTACATTCTCCTCCTCATCATCTTCCTCCTCATCTCTCCGTCTACGCCGTCCACTAGGCCCTGTCTCATCATCTTCCTTCCTATGAAACATCAATTGTTCATTCTTTTCCTTCTCTTTGGTTTTTCTATCTCCTTCCTCCCGTTTCTGCGCCGTTTTCAACCAAAAGTCGACATTATTATAGCTATCTTATCTTTTCTCATCTTTTTGAGGTCGTTTTTATTTTTGCTCCTAATGGAGTCTCGCAATGCCATCATTTTTTGGGTATTTAGTCTACCATTAAAATTGTATTTTTTCATCCACTTGTATTTTGGTTTAAGTCTATTTCTATTGATTCCTCGTTTTGGGGTTTATATGTTTGGAGATATTGTTTAATTACCAACTGGGTTGCTGGTTTTGTTAATTTCGTTTGCTTTTATGTTTCAGGAAGTTTCTTTTCATCCCCCTTTTTTTTTGTTGATTTCCCATGCACCATGGGAGTTGTCAGGTGGGAGGTTCGACACACTGGTGAGGACCCCACTCTGTTGCATGCAAGTAGGCACTGGGGCACCTCATAGTGCATGTGTTTAACTGACTGATTCTTTTTGTTTGTAGTGTTGCACCCTGGGCTAGTAGGAAGGGGCACATACCGGGTAGCCTGCCTCCCCCTGAGGCCCCAGCTCACCTATTTTAGTTTTCTTTTCAATTTTCTAGTTTCATTATAACTGGCATTTTTTAGATTACCGTATTTTCCGCACTACAAGGCGCACCTAAAAGCCTTTAATTTTCTCAAAAACCGACAGTGCGCCTTATATATGGATCACGGTACGGTAGCCATGGTCGATTACCATGGCTACCGTAGTCAGGGGGCGTCGCCAAAGTAAGAGCGGTAAAAACCATAGATTGTATAGTAAAAACGGTAAAAATTCCATTCCCACACCACTTGTGTGTGTATAAAGCTTGTGCTTACAATGCAGAGTTCAAACTCAAGGCTATCAGTCACGCAGAAGAACATGGGAATAGAGCAGCAGCGAGTATTCAACATTAATGAATCAATGGTACGGAAGTGGAGGAAGCAACAAGATGACCTGCGCCAAGTTAAGAAGACTAAAAAGAGTTTCCGAGGTAACAAAGCGAGATGGCCACAGTTAGAGGACAAACTTGAACAGTGTGTTGTTGAACAGAGAGCAGCAAGTAGAAGCGTCATCCTTCACTGGGGTTCAAATAGGGTTAGAAATGCATTGTTTTCAACGAAGGAGGCGCAAATATCGGTAAGAGCTACCGGTACGTACGGTGCCGTATTGTGAATGCACTAATTTGTTTTGGGAGTGAACAGAAATGTCAGAACGTGGGTTTGTGTTTTATCAATAAAGTTTGACTGACTTATCTGACTGTTTTGTTTAGCGCAGCTCCATCTAGTGGATGCATAACGCAACCCCAGCCACTACAGTAGTTTCTATTCTATGCGCCTTATATTGCAGCACGCCCTATATATGAAAACATTTTTAAAATAGGCCATTCATTGAAGGTGAATCCGATGTGCCTTATAGTGTGGAAAATACGGTACCTCTATTAATAAAATATTTTCGTTTCATATTTACCTTGTGTTTGCAATCTTTTTTCAGCAGTTCCAGTCTTTTTTTTTTTTTTTTTTTAGGTTTGATCCTGATCCGTTTACCTTATTTCAATAAAAATGTTTGTTTCCTTTTACTCTACTGTCTCTCAAGATGTCTCAAGATTCGCTACAGCAGAGGTTACTCATGTGATCAACATCTGATCATGCTGCCTGTGAGAGATCGTACATTCTCCATAATCACAGACGGTAATGATCTGTACCATCTTTTCCTCTCACACCGCTTTACTCTGGCCCTGTTCAGGAACCACTATCTAACAACTAAGTGACGATATTGGTATTGGTACCCGTATCGAAAAATTTTGATTGATACCCAGCCCTAGGCTGGATAAATCATTAAATCAGAGGAGACCTGTTGTCTCTGTCTCTCTCCTCTCCTGCTGATGAACCATCTGAGGGCACTGATGCAGGAGTCAGTATCCAGTATATGTATATGTGTATATGTGCCATTTCCAGATGCACAGCTTGACATAGCGGTGAATATGACGCCATAGCGTTTGATAAGACTTCTCCCTCTTTTGGTTTCAAAAGGCCTGAAGTAATCAACACCCACATTGCTGAAAGGCGGAAGATCAGCTTCAAATCTCTCTTTTGGCAGGTCTGCCATCTTCTGTTCTTCTTTTTCCATGCACACGTCTGCACACTAAGCATTGACAGGACTTTGTGAGCTGCAGAGTTGGCATTAATGATCCAATATCTTTTTCTGAGTTGAGAGAGCACATAATTTCTTGCAGCATGTCCAAGATGCTCATGAATGTGCCAAGGATGAGTGTGGAGATGTGAAGGTATTTGGGTAGTATCATGGGATGCTTGGCCTATTCGGGCACTGCTGCCCTGTTCA
>CM028910.1:2695628-2715628 GCA_016801845.1 Polydactylus sextarius
TCTCTACTCAGTGATTTAAAAAAATATGTAGAAAATGCATATACAAGAGAAACATTACATTTAGTCTTTCAGGAAATTCTTTTATCCAATGGAAATTTAAAGGTGTAACACTAAAACTTCAGTACAGTATGAGACCATAAGGATGTAAACAGTTAGATCTGCTAAATCGATTTGATTAGACAGCATAGAAGGAGATCAAGTAGGAAGTGCCTGTTAGTGATGTTAGGGTGTTAGAGGCGATAGGTAAGAAGACGTTCTCAGAAGGGCTGAGTCTTTAAGAGATAGACGGTAAATTAAGACTCACCTGCTCTGGCACTGGAGAGCTAGACAGATAGATAGTCTAGATCCTCTGGACTATCTGTAGGGGATTCATTGATAAGACAGTGGGGTAGAGTGGAGAGTGGGGAAGAGAAGGGCATTACAATAGTCAAAGTTTATGATACACCTTGAACTTATATTATAATATACTTCTACTGGCAGAGATGCACCCACTCATCACCCTTGCTATTATGCAAAGCAATAACAATATTTAATTAAATAAATCAACTCTAAAGGCCCATTTATGCTCCGTTTATGTACCTAAGTAGGTAGGTGTGTTCCTAATATCAGACCTTTCATACTCCACATGCGTGATTTACCTTGGCATGGTTATTAACAACACATCCACTAGAGGGCAGCACCGAGTGCAGAGTTCCAAGCTCTGACATAAGTTTCAAACAATAACAAACATGGTGATGGTGAAGGAGATCATAAGCGACATTGTAAGAAAACAATAAAAAGAAGCAATTGACAGTGTACAGAGACTGCATGGCTGTGATTGGTCCACTGCAATTACCTCATTTCCAGAATCTCGCTTTTCCAGTTGTATTCCTCCTATAACAACAACAACATTGCCACACATCTCCTCTTTAGTTCTAGTCTCAACATTTACTATAAAACACTTTGTTGTTCAGTGTCAATCAGTTCCAGTCCCAACAAATATCTTCTCTCTGTCTCCACTGTTCGTTGTCTGTGGAGGAACACGGCCGGGCAGTAAATAAACAATCAGCGATAGTTGATAAATATAACAGAAAGAAATGTATCGCCCTCTACTGTTCTAGTGGTGAACTGCTTTACGACGTCCAACAACCAACAGAGAACTTTGAAAGGGTTTACTACTGCGTTGATCCAACTGCATGGTCGTGCAGTACACAGTTGGAGAAGAATAACTCAGCCTTAAGCTCCCCAAAAATGGACCAAATTACACACATAATGATGGACAAAAGACTCCGTCCATCTCCATATGCATATCCTGCGTAGAGCATAAATAGGCGTTTACCCGACTCATTTATTTTGGATTTACAAACAGAATGCCATAACATCAAAATCAGTTCTTCGTTAGATCAAATATTAAGCATTGCAATTACTCTACAAAGAAATCATTTATTTCCTTACAACACTCAGAACCTGGTGAGTAACTTCTTGCATGTGCACCCCTCTGTCACACAAGGCAGCCTTTCAAACAACAAAAACAAATCACACTAATATAATTTACTTTTTTCAATACCTATAAATGAAATCATTCACTAAAATAAAATAAAATTACTAGCCTTCCCTGAGACCCAGGCATTACATTATTGGTTTTTCATTATCAGAGGAAAAAATGATAACGATCCTTACAGATATTACATTATTATGCTAATAATGGGTCGATAATATCGGTCGGGCGATATTATTGGACATCCCTACTATATGTAATCCTTTTCAACCACCCAAACTACTATAATAACTAATATTTGAAATACTCTATCCTTCAAAATTATTTCAAACAAATCTCAATATAATACACCTACAGACTGCTGAATGTGAGAGATTTATCTCTCCCATCTGACACAAGCTCTGGATCCAGGTCTACAGAAATTATTTGAGATGATAGAATACAAATTTACAACTAACCCAATATAAATATCCTCCATAGAACTTGAAACAAAATGCATAAACTGGGTCTCTCTTTCACAGAATAATGCTCACATAATTTCACCATCACAGATGACAGCAGTCAGGCAGCCTGCAGTAGTTGCCATAGCTATTGCACAGAAAGTCATTCAAATAGATTGGAAAACTAAACATAAAACATAAATCAGTAGTTAAATCTTCTCACTGTACATGTATCAATAGAAAACTGCTTCTCTGAGTAAATAAATGACACTCTTCCAGAACCTGGAATTCGTTTTTCACCAGTCTCAGTCTCAATTTGGAGTTTGCCTTATCTATTAACATGCTACCTTTTTTCTTTTCATCTCTTTTCTAATCTGCCATTAAGCATCTAATCTACCCCCCACCTTGTCTTCCTCAGCTATTCACATCCACATACCCCTCACTCTGTTTTCATCATTTCTTTACATTACGATATGGTGGTTAGTCTCTTCTTTTTATTGGTTATCTAATTGATTTATAGAATCATTATTACATTTATTATAGTAATAGATTGTGGGGCCCATCTGGGTAGAATGAAGGGTGAAACAAGGCTCTCTGGCTTCATGACAATGCTTGATGGGGAGTGGTTGTTACCTCTGTCCCGTAATAATATATAATGATAATAATAATGATAATGATAATAATAATAATGATAATAATGATGATACGTCTCTCTCTCTGTGTGTGTGTGTACTATATAATACAAATTAAATACAAATACTAATAATTATAATAAGAAGAAGCTAGGGAGATGCAACTGCAAAAAGAAAAGGTACCTTCTTTTGAAGATGAACCCCTCCCCCCATCACCACCGATCCAAATAATGTATTATGATGATGATTTGAGTAAGAGTCACATTGAATATCATCATACATCTGCTGCATAATTCACATATTGCTCTAGAAATATATGGGTTTCATCTGGATCCAGATGTAGTGGTAGCATGCATTACTGTCAGCTACAGCCACCAGTAACGCTGAAAGGATGTCTTTGGTTCTGAGACCTCAGTTCAAAACATTCAGAAGCAGGCAGTCTGTAACAGGAAGAGGCTCAACCACCACATGTGAGGAGAGAGAGAGAGAGAGAGAAAGAGAGAGAGAAGAGAACCATCAGTACTCTCTGAAGGGATAAGATTACAGGAACAAGCACTTTCTCCAACCAAACCACTAGGCCCAGTGTCACAGATGACAACAATCATCATCAATATGGATGAGCTGGAGTGTTGTGCTGCTGCTGCCGCTGGATCCATCGGAGTGAGGCCACCCACGGTCGCTGTAGCAGCCACAGTGACAAACTTTCCTCTGTACTCACTAGTGCCACCATATAAATTCACTCAGCTGAATACACGGGCTGTGTGTTTTTATGTGTGTGCAGCCTTTCAGTGAGTCCTGGTTGCACATAGTGAGGGTTTGGAGTAAAGACAATTATTATCTTACCAACTTCCTAAACTTCATCAGTAAATACCTTAAAGTGAACTGAATCTGAATTAATCACAGGGACAGTAAACTATTCACCTTTTTTTACAAGCCTGTTCATCAGCATACAGAGCAAGAAGGGTGGAGATAGAGAGTCGAGTCGGGGACATGTAGCAATGCCATGCATTATATAGGCAGCTACAGCCGCTGTGGTGTCCGGTGGGCGTGCGGGGTAGCATATCTGGTGCATGCAGGAGCTCATGCTGCATCGTGCTGGCTGTGCGATAGACTGTAAGGGGGAAGACAATAATTTACTTGAAGAAGTTATAGTGTAACATACTGGCTCAAGTATGTAGCCGAAAAGGGGAGACCAACCACAGTTTTTAAAGTAATAATATGGATATTTATTAAAGAATAAAAATAAGAAGTGTGGTGCAAATTAGTATAGTGTAAAGAAAACTAAAATGTGGTGTAAATCAGTCTGAAATAAATGACAACGGAATCCAAAACCAAAACCCAGGAGGAGGAATGCAGCCACAAGTGTAGAGTAGGAGGGTTTTTTTATTCTGCTTCCCAATCAGGAACCCCTGAGCTGCAAAACAGGTAGAGGGAACACCGGATTTTGCAGCAAGTGTAGAAACGTCAATGGATTATGGTCCAAGTACACAATGATGGGATGAACTCCATCACCCACACACTACATATTAACTGGTGTTTATTAAATTTCCTGGGGAAATAACAACCAGGGTGGTCAGTGTCTGCAACGTCAGATTGTAACAGCACAGCTCCTGCTCCTACCTGGCTGGCATCAACTTGGCCAATCCAGCCTAGGAGCAGTGCTGAGTAGCATTTTTGCATTATCAAATGCTTGCTGGCTTTCAGAGATCCAGACAAACTTAACTTTGTAGTGAGGGGTGCAACTACAGTCAGGAAGTTACAACAAAAGCTCCGACAATATCCGATCATCCCCAAAAAGTGCCTCAACTCTCTTTTTGTAGTAGGACACGGGAAATTATCAATGGCTGTCACCTATGCACCCACAAGTATTACTTCCCCCTGACCTACCACCTTCCCCAGACAGACCACAGTGGCCTGCGCAAATTCACACTTCGCCAAATTAATCATAAGGTTGGCTTTAACAAGCCAACTCCTCTCCTCTGCAGCCTAATGCTATAAGGAACCAAATACAGCTACCCCCCCTCCAGGCAAATCAAAGAATATATCACAACCACCTAACAAATGCAGTGAAGAAATAAGTTACATACCAATTCTGGATCGGTTCCCAGGTGAGCCCCAATATGTAACATACTGGCACAAGTATGTACATGAAAAGGGGAATTCAACAGCAGTTTTCTCGGAATCCAAAATCAAAACCAGGGAGGAGAAATGCAGCTGTGAGAGTAGGAGGGCATTGGCACGTCGGTGCCAGTGGGTGGAGTTAGCAAAACAACACAGATGTTCAAGGACCTGCAGGGCCATTACAATAGCTACAGTAGGTAAGTCTGTTGCTGTGTCTCAAATTGCATACTTCTATACTCATGCTAACCACTTTGAGGGTGTAAGTGTGTTCACTCTGACAAGTATGGTAAAATGCAGTGTATTATTAGCACTTACAGTCAAAAAGTTGAGTGTGGAACGATGGACACTTTGCACCCTAAATGAGCACCATCTTGACTATATAGCAGAAGGGGAGGGATGCTGACTGTGGCGGCGCTATCTGGCATTAAACATGGAGCTATACAAGCAAACATCAGCACTAGTAAGACTTTCATTATTCTATTAAAATGGAAAACAAGCCTGCAGATATCTGCGGGCGACAAACGCGGTCGGAATCGGTGATTTACGTTCCGTTAAAAAACAGTAGAAGAAGAAGACATTGCAATCTTCATTTCCGGTCAATGCACAGCATCACACCGCATGTACTCTGTCGAACTACAGGCAGTCACACACTACGGAAGTATCCATAATGTATGAAAGTGTACTAACGGAAGTATGCGATTTGAGACACAGAATATGAAATTCTAGGACTTTCTAGGATTCTAGGACTAGGCTGGAAAATTCAAACGGATACAATGTTAACATGGTAAAAACTAACCTATTCAGAGTTGATATTAGCCATTAGGACCATTATAAAACGGATCAAAAATCAAATCAGATACATAAAGTCACAATAAAAAAATCACATCAGGAAGAAATGTGGCCAACTCTACATCAATCTTGAATCCTTTTGAATCCTGCAGTTCCCCCATGATTCTCTGATTGGTTGAAACTCACTGGGAGTAGTGGATTTTTGCAAATCTCTTTACAGGCTGTAGGTGGAGCCTGATATTTTATCAAATCACTTGTTTTATGTACTACTGTCAGAACATAGTGATAGATTCTGCAAACATGACCAGAAAAATGTTACCTCCTGAATCTTTTAACAAAGGAGAGATGGAAACATGTAGGGTTGCTGTGGTCCCTCCAGGACCATGTTATGCAGCTCCAGAGTCAAAGCGGGAAGAAGAGACATAGAGAGCTGAGCTGGGCTCTCTATCTGCGATGCACTGTGCAAGCAATTGCATTAATTAATATCTCATTTGTTGCATCACTGTACAAATGATTCTGTCAGCTGAGTACAGCAGATCACACACTGTGTGTGTTTGTGTATCTATGTGTGTAACGTTTAAATAAAATTCCATTGCAAACTCCTCTCTAATCTATATATTTATGACCTTCCCTTTACTCTCCATCTATCAATTCAGCCTCTGCCTTGGGAGGAACTTTTTGCTGTGCCACAGGACCTTGTGTTTTTATCCCAGTGATATTTCTCTGATTACCAGTCACAGCCTATTCAGCTGAAGAGCTGGTGGTGCCTGACACTGACCTCAAAGTTGCTTTGCTGTAATGTGTCTTGTGTGGAAGGCTGGAGAGTCAGCAAAAGACTGGATGCACACACTAAGGATTTATTCACATCTCAGAATCACAGACTGAGATTATCACCGATGATGCCCTGTTTTCCTTAAATTAGCACTGTGTGTTACCATGTGCTAAATTGACTGTCTCCAACTTCTCCCTTCACCCTCTCCCCAATATCTTCATCCCTGTTGGTGGCTGGCTGGAATAATGTGGTGTGATTTATTCTGGGCCACTTTGATTATTTGTCATTTCAAGCAGACTATGAGGAGATATTCAGTGATTTTGACAAAAAGTGTATTGGATTAGATTTGCCTACTTTACCTTAAAGATGCTTCCACACTGTGTGCACGCATGCATGTGTGTGTTCCCCTGTCGTGTGTAAATGTATCTCCTGCTGCTGCTGTCTTCAGTTGTCTTGACAATGATGACAACGACGGTGAAAGTGTGTGTAAACCTCTGTTGGCCTGTCAGCTCACTTCTGTCACTGCTGATCAAAGTGCAGGGAGATATACACATGCATATGTAAGGAAACACACACACACTCAGTGGCACAGGGAGAACAAAGACACTACAGTAAACATACGCAGCAAATATTTCATCTGCTGAGACAAGGCATAAAGCAGCTACTTAAAAATAGCCAAACAGCACAATGCGCACAAGTGCAGTGTGAACACTGTTTATGAACACTGTAGCCACAGGCATTGAGAGAATCCAGTAGCCTTTAACATTTTACGTGCACAGAAATATGCTTAGTGTCTTTCTTGCTTAGTGATAGCTGTAAAACTTGGTAATATGCTCATATCTGTACAGTAAAAAATGAAGCTAGAATTAACAAAGTTATCTTAGCTTAGCTGAAAGACTGAAAGTGGAGGGAAGCAGATACAAAAGAGCCAAAGAGAAACTGACTTGGGTCTTTATTAGTGTAGCACTATTGCAGTTTTTACAATTAATAACTGGAATTATTAATTTTATGAATAATAAGGCCCTCATTAGAAGGAGCACCCCCCTGACATTATATCAGGATATTGAAAATGTGAATTCATTTCTCTATAATCTAAAGCTGTGATTTTCCGGTTCAATAGATCTCTGTCCTCGACTCCAAAGGAACACACAGACAATAACTGTGTGAAATTTAAGGGATTTGTTAACTATGACTACTGGTAAAATGCAATGATAAATGATAAACAGTAACATTAAGATAAAATGAATGGATTAGCTACTGAAGGAATGGACACACATTAATAGAAGATTATAGGTAATGGTAGATCCATGCATAGTCTATGACCATGTAGCTCCCATCAAGTGTTTTCCCTCAAAAGTGTCACAGGTTGTTGCCTTGGTGACAAGCTCTGCTGATGGTCAGCCTGCAGACTTTGACTCCTCTGGCACCACTATTTATTCTGTGGACTGATGGACAGACAGGCTTGTCTGTCAGGCTCTTCAGGTTGATGATGAACTCCTAAAACTGCTTAATAAATCTGGAAGAATTTGGCAACAGAAATTCTAAAAGTCGCCAAAACAGAATAGAAACTCAATAAAAGAATGTCATGGAGAAGGTCCCTCAGGCTTTTCTGAGTAAATAGTTTATTGGCTGCAGAACTGTTATTATTGGAGACTTATTGGTGTGCAGAACTGTTGCACACACAGCGCTGGGTAAAATAAAAGATACAGATCTAAATAAATGAAAGGATCGATAACCAAATTATTCTTTGATAATGGCAATGACACCTATAATTATTCAAACTGCAGTGTTAGTGTAGATTCATTTAATCAGTATCTGTGTGAGGTATTCGGTTACCTTTATTACCAGTTTAGTATAAATCCCTTGGCCACTGGCTCCAGCTCCATATTTACTGCACTGACTAGTCATTTAAATTCTGGAGATTGGATTTAGAATAGAATATATTTATTTATTTATTTGTCCCTCAAGGGGAAATATATCTGTTTGACAGCATAAAAATCATGAAAATAGATTAACAGAAAAAACTTAACAGAAAATAAAATAAATAGTTTGTAGTCCAGAGTTGAGGAGGAAGGCTTGTGGGTGGGATGTTAACAGCTGGGACATGACAGAGTTTAGAGTTATTGCGATGACTTGCGAGAACTCCTATGGATGTAGGACATTAATCAAACAGCTCAAATGCTCAAATGCATCAGACCCTTCCTCTTGCTGGTCTTGTTAGCCTCCCTGTCACTGAGGCTTCCGTGAGGTGCATGATGCTGCTGTCCCAGTAGCTACTCCCTTTGTAGGCTGGTCAGCACCATGAGTTCCTGATCTTATGGGGAGAGATCGTACATTCCCCAAAATTATAGACGTGATGATGTTTGTACCGTCTTTTTCACTTTACTCCTTCTCTGCATCCACCTTATCTCCATCTGGATCTGGGGTTTCTTGTCGGGGCGTATCTCTGGGCAGCACAGTGTCATCAGCTGATCACTGGAGAGGCTCAGCAGGCGAAAAAACACGATAAAAGAAAAGAAAAGGTAAAAAAAAAAAAACATGAAAAAAGCTGTGTTGATAAAAAGGAAGAACGGTTTAGTTAAAATGTTTAAAAGCTGAGGACGCTGCTGTCAAACTGGCTGCCACTCACGTGGTGCCGTGGCAACAACACAATACTCACAGTTACTACCTTACTTTCATACCTTACTGAAATCTTAAACCACACATACACCAGCACAGTCCTATTATGCCTGGAGACCTAACAGCAAATAAATTCTTCTCTGCTGGGACATAATCTTTGATAATTTGACAATCAGGTCATTTAGGTCAATTTGACAATCAGCTGGTAGTAAATCTTTCACAAATGCAAATTTCAAGCTTTTTTAAAAAAGCATTTCATAGCAGTAATGTTTGGTGTCACATGACACCCTTGGTTGTCCTGCACATGTCCATCACCCCTAGGAGTGTTTGTGAATTAACCATCTGCCTCTGTTGTGACTGGTGATGATGGCATTCAGCAGTGAACTCATATCCAGGCCACAGAACACAGCGCAACAGGTGAAACAACAGATATTGATGAGATTACTGAACATACTGATATCTCCAGTAACTGATCTTCAGTATACTGAAGATATAATATACAGTATGCAACTCTGTCCTCCTCCTTCATCTCATCCTCTGTACAGCCATCAACAGCCTGTGGGAAGATTCTGTCCCTGAGGCGACTGGTCCTTGCCTTCAACCAGAGTAAAGAGCATACATCAACAAGAGGGATTTATGAAAGTTTGAAGATGAACACCAAATAAAAGCACTCCTCTACCTGGTGCTGTGCACATGTAGCCTTTATGATACAAAAATGTTCAAGCTATATTCAATGAAAGCGTACTAGTATAGGCTAATATCGCTTAACAACCATCAGGCAAAACACCACCTGCATTCATACAGTGCTTCTATACAATGTGCAAGTCTAACACACACTATAAATTGTAACAATGGACCAACCATCGGGGCAATTAAAGGTGACAGAATGATTGAACGGGGTTTTGATCCTCGTTCTGTGATGTGACATATACACAATAAAATGTTGGTTGAATGTGTAATGCCTCAGAAGCTTCATAAAAACCTCTCTCAGAAAAATAAGGGTGAGGGTTTTAAACGTGTGGTTTTACACATTCATATACTTATTATGAAATGAAAGCACTTGACACTAATTGGCTGCCTTCACTGCCACTCAAATGAATGTAACTTTGGGTTTTGAGTGTCGTTCCCAAGAAAGACACTCAAAACCCAATCAAAGACACATTCGGATTGGAGTCGCTGGGGATCGAACCAACAACCTCTGGTATTAGTGGACAACTGGTTTTACCTCCAGAGCCTCAGCTTCTTTAATTTAATAATCAAGAATTAGTGAAGGGACTTTTTTTTTGATAGATGCAACTCAGGAAGTATAGTAACTGGATTCTATTCAAGTAAAGTTGATGTAAATGGTATAATTCGCTAGTCATTTCGTTGATAAAGGATTGCAGGGTTTTGTGGTAATAGTGCTAATAGATTTAACAGTGCCCACAGCACAAACAGCTCTGTAATCCAGGATTGTTGTTGTTTCCTGCGGGTTCTTGCTACTACTTCTCCTGGTCATGTGGGGTTGTGACATTATTGTTGTCAGAAAGTGCTGTTTTGCCCATCTACATGACAACACAAGGGCAGCGTTATTAGCTTTTCCCACTCTGGAACCTGTTTTCAGAAAATACTATTTCAGGTTACCCAGAACGCCAGAGCCATGTGGATGAAAGGCTGAAATAAAATACTGTACCGTGTCGACCTAAAAATGTTGCCATGTGGACATGCCTTAGGCAACAGGATACTGAACACACAGATTGGTCATGATCATGTGAATCATTGTGTTAGCACTGTGCCATTTGCCATTTAAATGTGTGTGAAAGGGTCAAAGTGAGCTGTAATGTAAACAGCTTAGAAATGTGCGAAATGCTGGTCATTTACAGCCTCTTATAATTTTGTATGACATGTGTCCTGCTGAGATAGACAGAGCACTGTTTCCCAGTTGGATGTACATACATCAACACCATATTAAAATTCAGGTGCTGACAATCACTATTTTGATAATACAGAAAATGTCTTTTTAATATGCAAAATATCCCATTATCCCACTTATGTAAACGCATCACTTAATCAAATGAATATTACTCATTTGATTTTTTTGTGAAAGCAACAGAAAATAACCACTGCATGTATGAAAACAGGTTTAGAGGTTCTCACTGTTTGTTTGTTTATTTTAAATAATGACTTTCAGTTGAAGATTCAGAAACCCAACAAAGTTCCCTGCAGCTCTCCTTTTGCAGAGCCATATTACCCAAATATGACAACATTTTTGTTCCATCCATATTTATGTATGTATTTACATGATCAGGTCTGTGTATGACAGGCTGCTTTCACAAATTTGCAGTATGAGAGATAAAATGAATAAGCCTACAGGAAAAGTGTGAGAATTTTATAAGAAGTATAGTGCAGGAAACACAAGTCTACAAATAAGAATTTCTCTTTTATGCATTTTTAAATGGAAGTTGACATTCATTCGGTGTTATATTTTAGCCTTTACACCTCTGCATTCATTTCTTTTGTGGTGTTTACTACATTTAAAAATAAAATTCTCTGTCCACTTTACATTCTTTAAATATTTACACAAGACAGCATTAGTGGATACTGTGTATCCAAGCTCAGTTATACATGCAAATTTCCATCAAATTTAGATCTGGTACTACAAAGGCTAATGGTTTTTCATGAATGCTAAATTAAGGCATTGTATATGGATAAAGACATAGCCATTCAAGGATACTGCTCGTGGAGTTCATCTCTCATACACATATCGAGCACTGAAAAATGTAGACCATGGCCACCTGTAAGAGTGGGCCTCTCCTTGGTCTCACCTTGAGTATATAAACACTGCTTTTTTTCTTTAGCCATTAAAGGGGCCATTTGAGCCCACAGCTTAGAGGACTGTCACTTTACGTAGCTGTGAAAAAGTAATGAAGGTTATGCACTGTAACAGTCTTAAGAGGAGCTGGGTAAGGAGAAATATGTCTCACCATATGCCTGGAGACAGAAAGAAGAACGTACATCAAAAAACACCCAATATTAATCACTTTGACAAAACACTCAGTACAGAGTGAATCATAGACAAAGGGGAGACATTCTGAAGATAAAATGGATGAAAAGAACAGGGAAGAGACCAAGAGGGTGCAGCAGAAATGTCTTCTACAGTCATTCCTCTATGTAAAGTCATGGAGGATGAAATTCCCCTGGTGGAGTGTGCCCTAATTCTGGGATCTGTCCCAGGGGAGAGATGTGCCTGTGAATAGCTTCACACAGCCAGTGTGTCAGGCACCATACAGACACGAGAAGCCCCTGAGATTCCTCTCTGTAGTGCATAAACAGGTGCTAGGAATGGTGCGAAGCAGCTTTCTGTGCAACATAGCAGGACAACGCACACACCGTGCACAAGAGATGAGACATGGCTTCCACAGGTTATAAGACGTCTTCAAAGATGTGTGGAGGAGGAAAGAATCAGTTCATAGTTATCACTATGATCTAAAGGAGCTGGTGATGCTTTTGCTGACTTAGAGTGTGAAATAACCAAGCTCTTCGTCTTGGATCCCAAGGCATGAAGGAGCCTCAGAGAGTACAGATAAATCACCGACTCTCTTTGTAGATGTCAGAGCCAACAGTAGAGCTGTTTTGGCTGACAGAATCTTAAGTGAAACACCATCCAGAGGTTTGAAAGATGGTTTTAAGTAGCGCAACTAAAATCAGTGTTAAATCCCATCTGTGTCTCTGCACCCCTTTTATGATAGGCTTCTTCAGACCAAACATTGATCCGTGACTGGAGCAGTTGAGTAAGGATGAAATGGCAGCATAAAAAGCTGATTCTCCTTCCACCAACAACTAGAGGAATAAGAGCATGTGAGGCAGGAGATACAGTGGTGAAACGTTGGCTGTCTGATACCATAAGCCTTGGTAGACGCAGGTCTTTTGTTCTGGATAGTGTGCATGACACACTGGTTAGAGTGTCTGCATTCCAAAGAACTTCCCATCAACAGTTTATTGACACCTGCTGAAGCCATGGAAACCAGGATGTATCTGATGACAATTCTTTCCACATTTAGTCAAAGAACCAATTCACTGGGAAGGTGGGGGAAGCACAGAAGTTCTCTCATGCTGTCCCAGCTGTCCCTATGAATCAGTTCTTCATGTGTTCTTCTGGGTCATGGCCAAAGCTCAAACGTGTCCACTCCATCCCCTGGCGATGCCCTGGCAGTGTGCACTGCTCTGATGAGCAGTAAGTGTGTGTTTGCCCAGTGCAGGAGCCGTCTAACTACATTCAATAGCCCGAGGAGGGAACTTGCAGTAAGGACACATTGCCTGAGGGGTGAGTGCTCACAGAGAGTGTGCAGGTCAAAACCCATCCTGTGTAGTCCATCTGGCACACTGAACACACTTGAATGGTTTTGGATGAAGGCAATCTCTTGTCTCATGGCTTTTCAGACAGTGCGTGTAATGTTTTGCTGAACAGGACACAGCCTTGATTATCTTTTTTCAGTCTAATATCTAATCAATGTGAGACTGAGGTGTGCTGTAACCCTGCAAGTTTACATAAATACACTGTAAATGCATAAAATAGACCAATAGAGAACAGTAGGAAGACAAAATCCAGCCTCTGTAAAAATGAACTCTACAGTACAGGAGTTTTGAATTAAATAAAAAAATGTGGATTTTCCAGACACAGTCCTTTTACTACAGAATTATGGCAACAGCAGCTATATCTTTGCTGTGCAGTGTTTCCTGGCTGAGCTGCAGTAGTCAAGACAGCAACAGAACTTCATGTGGCCTAATATCTATTTATGCTGAACTTTAAAATGCATATTTCCACAATCTAAAAGTGGTGGATTTTGGCTTCGACTTACTCTGGAAGTGCATTAGAAATGGATCTTTTAACAGCCTTCTTGTTGCTGCTTGCAGCTTTAATTGATTGAACTGCTTCTTTCTGTTGAACAGAAAGGGCTTGAACCTGGATTCACCACTTGAGGCTATATTTGTAAGTCATCATTTATTTATTTTTTTTTCCATCAAATTATATCTTATATATGTGGGGAAACTTATTTGTAAAAAAAAAAAAAACAAACAAAAAAAAAAAACATAGAAACTTTTTAAAATATGTTTCAAACCCAAGCACTATAAACAAAACCCACATTTCTAAACTGACTGAAGTACAGAAGTACATGAATAGGTTCAGCAGACAGTACATTCCTCCTCCATTACTTTAATTGTAATATTTCTGACGGCAGGAATTCAGCAGGCTCTCCTCTATTGCATGTAAGAGTCCACATATATTCTGTTTTTGGAAGAATTTTCTGAATCTGAGTTGGGATTGGTCTTGGTAGTATTTGATTTCATTTGTGAATCACAAGGTCCTGGAACACAGTTTTGATTGTTCGTTCATTTGCAAATATTTCTGAAGGTCACTGTGTCATTTCAGATTTCTTGTTAATGTTGATGCACAATTTGTGCAACTCCTCTACTTCTGTTGTTTTTTGGCCTTTAGCAAACAGCTTGGTTACATTATCACTTCCTTCTTCTGTGTTCATGCTCATTAGTTGTAAATGGACATATTCAGTTCACCATTAACCAAACACATGAGCATTAAGAGTTCTAACTAATGTCATCAATGGGAAAATCAAATAGGACTTTTACTCCTCACACTTAAATACTTTGTCAGTCTGGACGTGTGAAGAAACTGTGAAACACACTGGCACAGAAAAAAAGTGAAGTGAAGAAAAATTGAAGAATTTAAGCTGCCACTCTTGAGTTTTTAGTACTTTGAATATCAAGCCAAAAGCTGTTCAACCCTTAGAAAGACTGAGAGGAGACAGAGACATTATTCTGTTTATCATTAGAATTATAATTGGTTTTGTTGCTGTGCCAGGATCTCCTGCTATGGTCCATGCTGAGTTTTAAATGAAAGATTGTGCATGACAAAGTTTGCACCTTCATCTCCACCATCTGCCTGTCTGGATATTACTGACAAGGACTACCAGAGTTTATATTTGAGTTAAAAGGATCAGAGGCTCTCTGCATGTTATAAGAGAACAATGTATTCACAGTTTAAATATTAAAGGGGCAGTATGATGATTTTAACGGCAATTAATCATGAAATGATCCTAATATGTCACCAGAGATTAGTAAATCATGTTAATATGAAATAATGATATCACTGACAATAATAGTACAGCCAGAATATTTGCATTTTAAAATTGAATTTACAGCACACAAATCATGTTTATGTTTTGATTTTGTGTTTCGGCCTGTGGTGTCACCTACCACTGTTTTCCTATCACCAAATCAGTAGCATTTCATCATCCAGGTTGCCAATTACCACTGATCTGCAGCTACAAACATTGTGGAATACAAATATCTGACTAAAACTAAAAGGCCTCGCTGACAAAAACGTCTTGACAAAAGCAGAAACCATCATTCAAATGCATAGGATATGCGTTTGAGGTTAGGAGGTTGCAGCTTAACGTACACTCCTTTAGATCAGCATCATAGCTACCAAATGCCATAATGTGCAGAAGACAGTTATCACAGGCCCAATTTTTAAACTATGGCAGAGCAAATCAGATTTTTGCAAGAAGCAAAAACATTTTGAATTTGACAGCAGGACAAGTTTTTGACAGCCTTACATACTGCTCCTTTAAGATTTAAGATGTAATGCAATGTTCAATCCATTAAACAATGTCATTGTTCAGTCCACAGTTTTGACATCTGTTGCTCAATCATCTCAAAGATAAGTGTACATTTATTTAAATATAACTGTTCATATAGACCTACACAGTGACATAAAACTGCAAAAGGATTTTTTATGTATCAATATCAGTACAATTTTTATTAACTAAAAGTGAACCTTTGTTTAAATGCAGAACATAAAGTCTCATAAAGATGCTACACAAACTTTATTTTGCTTTATTTCTTTTTCATGGCATCTATGCAAACATGATGATATGTATAATTTGAATATATCACCTTCTATTTTCATTATTACAGTTTATCAGCTCCTCTGGATGACTTGCATATCTATAGAAGTAGTATAGAGCACAGAGTAGTGTTAATACATTAGGGCTGAAGTAATGCTTTTTTTATAGACCATGTGTAATAATCAGACCTTATTGTGCAGTCACATAAATATCTTAATTTATAAGCAGTCAGCGGTGAAATATATGAGAAAAAACAAACAAAATATATTCATGCTTGTTAATTATCAATGCTATGACATATTAAATCCCATTGTAATGAACACAGGAAGGCCTCGGGGCTGTGTATTGAGCCCCTCACTGCTGATGCATGACTCCTCTGCCAGGTTTGTCAACAACCATCAGTAACTGTGATGTGACTACTTATAGAAGGAAGACATAGACCTGGTACAAAACTTATAAGATTGCCCTAAACACTCAGAAGACCAAGAAGATGATTGTGTGTTTTAAAAAGGCTCAGCTCAAATCATTGTCAACTGACAACTAAGCAGGGTTCTGGGAGTACTGCTGAATGAAGACTTGCCCTCAAGCGGCAACATCATTAAAAGGCTCAACAGTGGCTCCATCCATAGTGTAGGCAAAGAACAGGGCACTCCCTCCAGCCTTAACCACTGAAAACTTACTTACCCTACCTACTGATTTGGTGTACAGCTGAATAATAAAACTACTAAACACAGCTGTATGAACCACTGAAAAGATCATCAGTGACTCTGCCAACACTTACCATCAATACTGTTTCCAGATAATCAATGACTCCTCCCAATTCTGTCATAAATTTTCCATTCAGACAAGGAGACACAGGTGAGTTTTTAGAGGAACCATCAGACTCCCATCTGCATACAACCCATCAGTGAACTTATTCATCCATATGCAGTACATAAAAATGACAAATTAAAGAAGGCTTCACCCTCCATGAAGATGTTCTCAACACACCACAAAGTCAACCACATACCAAAATAAAACACACAAAGAGGCTCTGTATTAAAATATATTCCTCTTGTTGTTATCCTTGCTATTAGTGATTCATATACAAGAGGCAGTGAGTGTGTAACAGTGCATCTTCCTCCTCCTCATCAGTCTGCCTGCACACACAGTCCTTATAGATACATCAAACTATGACACTCAGATCTGTCACTGAAATGCTGGCTTCACAAACAGATTAAAAACAGAGGCAGCATTTGAAGTGTGTACAAACCATCAATAATAGGAATAGTAAAAAATGACTCACTGCAGTATCTGCAGATGGTAGCATATATTGTAGATTCACAGCCACTCATATTTTGTATCTGAGCTGCACACATTGGAGGAGGATTTGGTGCTTCACTATTATGTAAATAGAGTTTGTGTTATACTGGTGTATAAATACCTTAGCTTGTTTACTATGACTCAAACAAAAGTACAATGTTTCACCCCTGTGTTCGTTTATAGATAGGTTTACAGCTTGACATGTGATGCATGTGACAACATTAAAACCACCTGTATTATATGGTCATACTGCCAAACTGCTCTGGCCAGGATCTTTGGGTGTGTCTTGTGGTGTCTGGCACGGGGAGATTGGCAGCAGATTATTTGAATTGTGGGGCAGGACCACCATAGATCTGATTTGTTTGGACAGATTGGAATGTGGTTTTCCAGCAGAGCGTTGTCTTGTAATAAGATAATCAATGATAATCAATGTTTTTTTAACTTGGCAGTGGTTTTAATATCGTAGGTGATCAATGTGGCAGTGTTGTGTTTGCCCTGTAACTCTGGCTCTCCCTTTTACACAGACATCTGATCAGCTCTACCTCTTCGCCTCTTCGCTGTTGGCTTAAAGTGCAGACCCCCTACAGAGGTGTCTGATCATTGAAGCTGGAATAGCCTGTTACAGCAGTGTTGGGGATCCTTCATGATCCCATTAGCTCAGGTTCTTCGTAGTGCTGTGTACATGTCCTACAAAGTGGTTAGTGTAGACCTGATGGTTTGCTCTGGGAGGTTACAGGGAGGTAACCAGGGCAGCTAACCTCAGACAACCACCTTAGTAAGAAATTGTTTTGATTTAAACTTTTCCATCTCAGGCCAGTCTGTCACTTAGTGCTAGAAAGCCTTGACTATTATGTTTCTTCAGTAAACCTGGGTATTACTACTCCCAATAACCCATGTATATGCATTGGCACCATAGTCTCACATAATTTTTTTTGTACCACATGACATGACCCCTGGGATTTATCCAATGTTCAGTGACTGAGAGAGATTTCTTTCCCTGTGTTAGAGTAGTTGCTGTTGTTGCTAAATGTCACTTCCAATTTAAAATGCAGCAGCTCTCCGAGGATCCTGTCCTCTGCTTCACACTCTGAGCTCTTCTGTTTTAAGCATCCACACTCAGAAGTTGTTCTGGAACTTTTTACCTACACTTTAAAATATAATCATACTGATACACCAGTAGATGTTTTTTTTTTTTTTTTTTTTCAAAAGTAATAAGACCGGTGTCACAATGTAAATGATACCACGGAGCTCAGTGAAAAGTTCAACCTCATTTCAGGAGTGGGTGTGTAAAACAGTGAAACAGAACAGTAATGTTTATGCCAGTTCTTTTACAATCATTTTCCCCCTTTGGTACTCATTTTAACGAGACAATAGCAATGGAATAATGTTTGTGTGCAGAGTGTAAAAATAGCTTTTATAAACACTTCTCACCCTCTCTTGGGGTCATCACAAGAGCACATTTCTCTCTGAGATTTAATAAATCATCAAAGTACAGTTGAATTTCACTTAGAAGTTTGTGGTAACAATTACAAGTTTCCATTTGCACTCTGAGTGTGTAGCTTGAATGTCTTGTTTTGACCTATTCTAAACTTAACTGGAAGTCTGTGACAAGATCTTTTGAAACAGATCTCCTTTCATTAAGCTCCCTGTAAGGATTGGAGCTACTGCGTGGTGGTGATGCCAGAGGACTTGGGTTGGTAGGCTGAAGTCATGTACATCATTAGGGTTACTTGAAAGGGTGTTAAAACCTTGCAGATCATTAGGGTGATGGGTGAGTTGTTGACTCGCCCTGCCATAATATGAGTCTTGAGTTCAGGTTTGGATCAGTGTCCAGCTGTCAGGGAAGTGAACTACAACCTGTGGATTAAGGACCAATAACACCACTGATGTTCACACTCTGGCCATAGAATACAGGTGGTTTGAAAGATGCCATCTTTGTCAATGTGAAACAACCATCTATGAACAGAGGAAGTGGTCTCAGATATCACCTACAAGCCAACATTCATCCACACCTGGACTTGTGTGACTTCAGTGGAAAGTATTAATGACTGATGACCTCACAAAGACTCATTAAATGTTGAATGCCCCACGAGTTACAACTGAAGAGGTGTTTCATATGAGATTAATGACTTCAAAAATTTCAATAACAACAACAATAAATTGTTCATGTGGTTCCTCTTCCCTTCAGCCACCCCTCATAGCTGAGGGGTAGTCACATTTACCACAGCAAGTATTTTAACTTCCAGCAGATCTGGATGCTCACATCCATTTAAGCATTATACACTCACTGAACATTTTAACAAGAAAACCTGCACCTGCTTATTCGTGCAATTATCCAATCAGGCAATCATGTGGCAGTGCTTCAAAGCATAAAATCATGCAGAGACAGGTCAGCAGCTTGAGTTAATGTTCACATCAAATATCAGAATGTGGAAAAAGAAAAGTGACTCAGTGACTTTGACTGTGGTAATTGTTGGTGCAGGACAGACTGATTTACTGTTATTATTGTCTTGAGTTTATTCAGGTGCAAAAAAGGAGCGTAAAGGGAAATTCTGTATCGCCCAGGAAGGCTCGGTAGGAAGAGAGAGCAAAAACAAGCAAAAATAGTGCCTCACATTAAGTATATTTTGTGCAGAAGAGTGTATATGTTAGAAAATCACAAGTCAGTCACAACCATTCTGCTTACTTCATCCCAGAGATGATCAAAAAAGAATCAGTGACTTTCTCCTGTGAAACATAAAAGACAACATGGTTGTGTACAGTCTACTGTCATATGGTCCATTTTTTTCTTGTCATTTCATTTCTTTTGAGCACACCAGGCATACAAACATTAACTGTGCATGAATCAAAACCAAAGAAACAGATTGAAAGCAACAATTTAAAAAGCACAATTTAAAAAGCACAAACCTCCAACTATTAGATGTCCTGTTACATGAACACTGG